>JAPYZF010000108.1:0-261139 GCA_030523045.1 Meteorus cinctellus
TGTCTAATATTTATTTACAGATTTCTAATTGAGCGATTGGTGAGACAGGTCTCATTGAAATATAAAATAACGAGCGTGGCCGGTGCCACCTCGTCACAATATATATATATATATATATATATATATATATGTTGTGCGGTGTATCGATGCAAGCTCGAGCCTGTACGATAATCGCGATTGACAAGGAGTAGGTACTGTGCGCGCGTTCGCATTGCACTCTCGCGTGCTTCGTTGCATGCTCCATTATATATATGTGTGTATATATAAATGTGTATCTATCTATACATATATACGTCAGGTATCTTCAATTTGATGTTACCGGAGGAAAACAATTTGGAACGTGCTGTGACTACTGGATTTAACAACCGCATTGGCCACGTGCACACATCGAGCTATATATGTATATGTGTTTTATATAAATTTATATAGATTAGATGATGTGCTTCAATGGAGAGAAATTAAAATAGCAATTGTTTGTGTGGAAAGACGAAGAGCACGAAGTTAAGTTGGAAAATAAGTGTGCTGAGAGAATACTAGAATGATTTATTTTAATACTTATTGAAACTCTTATTGAACAGTTCAAGAGAGTTTAGTTATATTGAAAAGAGGGATAGAGAGAGAGACAGAGTAGTAATTTGATATTTGCACGAGAATAAATTTCAATTTCCGGAATGTGTGAAGAGTGAGAATTTGTCGTAGGATATGCAAGTGCTTCTAATTTGTAATTATTTTCGGAACAATTATGATGAATAGATTATGAGATGGAATTATAGATTTTCCGGAAGAATTTATTGTGGATAAAAAATTCGGAGGAATATATGAGAAAAAAAAAAATCATGGAGACTGATTTGAAAATTGAATCGTATCCAATTTTTTGATTATCAATTAAATTTAATATGACACTTGAGGACTGTCGTGAATTTCTCTTATCATTATATTTTATATTAGCAGCGTAAAAAAAAACATTTAGAAATTATGAGCTGGCTGTACAGTTTAATGTCACCATTAGAATTACTTCCTGAACTAATATAATTTCCCTGTACTTTCACCTTTTGTGCTTTTTTTTTTTTCTACCACTGCAGTAATAAATTGAAACGAGCTGCAACTTCACATTTATTACAGTACTTATCTACTGTGACATTAATTATTCTCCAATTCGAATATAACACTTGTCGAAGAATATTTACCACTGTATTAACATCCCACAATCATTCATAGAATAATCACGTATTTATTTGTATTGTACAGTTGTAATTTGCGATGAAATATATAATGAATTGACCTGGATTCAAAGAATAAATAGATATACAACTATTGCTCGTTGGCACTTGTAATTAAAAACAATAGGCGATGGAACTTTCTCATTAAAGGTGAAGAACAATGGTGATGCCCGAAGCGGCTCAGTACAATAAACACTTCTGGAATTGGTTATTTTCACGGGGTGGTATAGCAGCGGTGTGTGCGCGCGCGACCGCGCACGTTGACGATGGCGTTTGTGGTGGCGGGTTGTAACGTCAACCGCAGAGATTACCATCGTTATGATTGCTCTTTGTATTTTTTTTTTATCTTCATTCACTCTCATTTCTCTCATTCTTAACGGCTTTTTTTTTCTTCTCTCATTTTGCTGTTCCGTTTGGCGCGGCCAATGTCTTTATCTTTGCGAACGATGCCGCGCTCAGAGAGACGTTCAATGTCTAGATATATATATATATATGACTGCTGTGTATCGTCATGATTGAAGTAGTGGTGGAAAATTGGCGACGACGTCCCGGCGTCAACAATACTCTTGGCCACATCTCGCGTCTTTTCTTTTCCTGTTTCACTTTGAAAGTGTCAAGAGAAGGGACTTGCACACTATGCCCTTCATCACATGCAATTTATTCTTTTGTTTTTTACTCTTTTTTCGGTGGCTCATAATGTTTTTTCTCCTTTTTTTCCATTTGCTCTTTGGTTGATGCAATTTATTCTTTCAGATATTATTATTTTGTTATCCGTTATATTAATAACTATACATAGACGGTCATACAGTGGAATTAATATTATTATTGATGTATTATTATATTTGAATTAATATTATTATTGATGTATTATTATATTGCAAAAAATACTTTGTTTTAAGATATACAGTTGAGGTTATAAAGAGCTTGGGGGGTTAACCCTGGAAGATGGCAGGACCATGTTAAAAAAAGGAGTAAATGAAAATGAGGAGAAAAAAAAAAGAAGAAAAACGTAGCATCTTATATAGCTGCGTGGTTGAAGACTATGGGGGTAGAGCGAAGACTCATCAGTTAATGGAGAGACCGTAATTAATAACATCTACATCGTTTATCACGTCGATCTGTGCGCGTTCCGACTTATCCCTCGGTGCCGCAGGGAACTTTACTCGGCATTCGAGAGACATACCGTCATTGGGGAAGGAAAGGGTGTATTGCACAAGTACATGTATACATTGTATATAGATATAAATAAATATATATGTAGCTTGTTAATACATATAATGCAGTGGACTTTGCGGGCGCGCGAGCATGCACCAATCGCTATCGTCCATACTGCGCAATTCACCTTCGGCTGCTTTCACGTTGATATAAACTCTCAGGGAATAGCCGTAATGAAGCGCGATTCATGAGTCTAGAGTCAGAATGAGCTGTTTAAGTTTGGTTTAATTTGCTGATGTGTATTTTATATATGTGGATATATTGTTGGGGCCGAATGAGATGGAATGTGAAATTAATTAATTTTTTATACGCGTGTTTTAGTACTGAAGATATTGCCAATTATTATTTGCTCTTTATTTTTTTATTTTATTTCATTTTATTTTATTTTTTTTGATTTGTTTCATTTGACTTGAGAAGGTGCGGGAATTTGTGACATTATCAGATCGTTGAATTCGCAAAAGAATGTTCCGGATGAGAGGATGAGGATGAAAGGGAGAAGGGTTGCAATAGGGATGGTGTGTAATGCTGTGATAGAAAGGGCGATGTAGAGAATGGTGTGTATGTGCGCGGCTCGTCGACTAATTAAGCGATCCCGCTCGATTCACGATTGCGTAGCGAGGGGAAATGGCGAAGGTCCCTGTGATTTCGTAGCAACTGATTTTCATGAGCGCGGTCCTCGTTCTCTCTTCTTCATTCGCTCGCTTGTTCTGGTCACGCGGTCCGAAATTCACGTAATTAGCGCGAGAAAGAAGTGAAAGATCGTGCTAATTGAATTAACGATTATACCGCTAGTGATGCTGTTCGAATCACGATCCAATCGTAAAAATCTTTCTTAAATTACTCGACATCAGCTACCAAACAGAAATTTCACATTTTATATAATTATAATGTGTGTCTGATGAACTTTTAGATCAAAGAGATTTTGATTCAGAAGTATATAATCCTGATTGGGAGAAGTGAAAAAAATATAATTCGATCACGATAAAATTGTATCAAGCGCGAGAATTTTTTCATTTTTAATTACATTTTTCATTTTATTGTGAATTGTTTTTGCACTTGGAACAGGATATGATAATGACGTTGAATCAAATGATACATTTATAGCTTTGTCTTCTCAAAGTTTATTATCAAAATTTAATTGAATTTTTGCACTTTTCATCATTGCCAAAATATGTCATCAAGAATCATTCGACTGTTTATATTGAAAACACTACAATAGATTTTATAGGTCACAATTATTTCTATTTGCGTGTCCCAACACAAATTCGTTATCAAATCACTATAAATTATTGTTTATTCCTTTTCAACTGTCAAAATTCCTTTGAACCGTATTTACGAGACTTGATTAAAATCTCTCGTCTTCCAGATTTAAAATATATAAAATGGAAATGCTCACAATCACGTCATAACGAAACAAATTACACAGGCCTTTGATGGCATTCGCAATGGTTTTTAATATTCAAATGAATGAATAATAAAGGCGGAAGGGAAAAAATAAGAAAGAATTGTCGATACTCAAGTGTAACAAGAGCAAATACGTTGCTATAAGCACGCATTGATTTTGATATTTTAATTGAAACCTATAAAGTAAAAATACATTCGTTTGACGAGAGGGGTGAATGGTAAAGGAAAAGCAATTTAGTTCGAGTCCAAAATAAAATGAAATGAATATGTAAAGTAATTCGAGTTTCGAGAGCCGCATTGTGAAAGAACGACTCGAGTGGTTTTAGTTTTCCTAACAGAAGAGAAGCCATGTATTTTCTAAAGGGCGCGCGCTCATCGCCCCTTGTCTGTATCACATATAATACATCCATCTATATGTATACTCATACTATATATATATATGTATAGGTTCATGGATTCCTTTCTCGACGTCTCACGTTGAATTATTATTTTCCGCTATGTATATCCCGACTATGAGAATGCACGGCAGTCGCTAATAACTCGATGATATCAATCAGTGCGAGATCTCATTCACTTTTTCACTCACACTCACATGAATCTCCTCACTCTTTTCCATTCATCCTCGTTATCGCGTCACGCGCAGATTACCGTATATCGTGCGGACATGCAAGCACCGATATCGCCGCGAGCTCAAGCGACAGAAGATCGATCGTTCAGTCAATTTTCATTCCCCTCCATCTCTTGTCCATCCACTCTCTCAATTACTTGATGGGCTAACCTTCCTGGCTCAATTTCTATTCATCTTTTTGTTCTGTTGATTCAGTTGTTTTGTTTTGTTTTTGTTTTTTCATGTACAAGTTCTCGTTTGACCATCTTTTGAAAGTAGCGTTTGTTACTTTCTTTTGTTTATGTAGGTGTAATGTTGTGTACAGTGTATACGGGCGTTTGTGTATGTATGGTATATGGAGGTGGATAGAAAGATTGGCATTCGTGATGTTCGGTAATAAATTTTTGCACCACCACGAAGGGCTACCGATAATTTTCTTGCGCCCCTATGAGCTTAATCTCCGTATCACACTATCTAAATTGGCCCGGGCACAGAGCTAATCTTTGCGGTGTTATCAATTAGTCGCATTACAAATAATAGGTTGGGTTCAATGTAATTTTGACCTTCATCGTGTAAATTCGCTACACTGTAAATTAATACGTAATACAGAAGAATATATGAGTGTATATGAATTGTTGAAAATAATGAAATTATTGGAATTATTTATTGATCCGAATATATTTTAATGAATTTCATTATAACACTCTGATGTTTAATATACTCATTCGTTAAGCATTTATAAACAAATGTATAAATTAATACAAATGTATGTATATGTTTAACATGTGCGAAACATTTTGTGAAATAATTATGTTTTATAATTGAAATGGACATATGTTAAATTGTACAAAGTTCATTATTTAATATTTTATCTTGTGGAATGTCAGTGTAACTTGAAGCCATCGGTGTTGAATCCCGGCAAATATTCGTTTGAAACTATCTCTCGAACGTCCCTTGGCGCCCGCGGCGTTTGTTGGATAAGATACGAGCAAAGGCCTGAAGTCGATGGTACTGGAGCCTGTGGTTAGCCGCGCGCGTTTGCGTATTCGCCAAGGTGAACGCAGTAAATATATTCTTATCTATCCGCCGAAAAGTTCGACTGAGCCGCTAATTAAAGGTATAACCCGCCCGTCATCTCCTCCTACACTCTTCTCTTTCCGTACTTTCGTCCAGACAACGAAACTAAAACTCAAGAGGACTTTCGCCGCCAGTGAATGTTGAATAAGTCAACGTGAAGTAGTTGAGAGCTGCTAGCAACTAAGACAGAACAACTTGTGAAGGTGCAAGAAGAAACTTGTGCGGACATTGATTAAGAGAAAATGAATGATAAGAATGAATATATATATTATATATATGTGAATGCATTTGTCTGTTCGTGTACATTTTTCACAATCTTCAAATTGAAAGAGAGAGAAACCGTATTGTATAGTAAAACAATGGCGAGGGAAAAAGAAAAAGGGGAAGTGTATGGTTGACGGTGGTGTATGGGGAATGGTTGGTGATGGTGCAGAGGGTCTGGACAACGCTGTCGGGCGGTTAACCGAGACTTAAAATTTATGATAAAGGCGGGTTGCCCATATAGCCAGTATCACGTATATATAGCGTGCAACGAGGTTATCAGAGCCGTCGCGTCTCTCGGATATGGGGTGTGTCCGCCGACTTGGGGTCGAAAACTCCAGTATATATTCTAGTAACAGTCAACCCTCGCCTCGCGCGCGGCCAACCATTCCTGTTAAATGTTCGCCAAAAACTCCCTATAGTCGTCCGTGATGCGCGTCTAATTTATCTTCACTTTTTCTCGAAATTTTTTGAAATTAAAAAAGGAAATGGAACAATTCCTGTGGATGTATTATTGCAAGCGAACAAAAAATTATTTTCAATTATTTTTCAATGGGGTTTTATATGTAGATATTTTTATATAAATAAACTGCGTGATTAATCGAATTTTGGTGGTGATTTAATTTGAGAATTTGACGGGTTTAATTAATATGCAGTTTTACGATCAGAGAAGTTGCTGCACCTGCATGACGACATTCAGTCCACGATTGTTTCAACACAAATCGTCTATACGTATTTGTACCTTAAGCACCACTGTAACTATATATATATGTATTTAAAAGCATATATATATGTAATATGAAGATGGCGTCAGCATCTCTAGACAAGGATACTTCTGGCTGATAAGAAACTCTCGGCGTGTTGAGTTTGCAGGATTCTAGATCGCAATATATATATGTAATGGGTCGATAACTTGGAGCTTTTCAAGCACATGTTTGTTTATCATTGTTTAAGTACATATCAATTGTACAATCTACAAATATTGAGGGTCTATATTTTTCTCGCGTTTTTTCAATTAAAGTGATATACAATTTATATTGAAACAAATGTGTAACTCAATCAGTAGCAATGTTGGGATGTTATAACTATGTGAAGTAGTTGATGTATGAGGTTGGATAGTTCTATTTACTGTATTCAACTATCGTTGATGGTTGATAAGAGTCTTAACAGTTCCGTTGAGATTGAACTATAAGGTTATAGTGGCGGTGAAGCCCAAGATTATATCAACAAGTTTGTTTTATGTGTTTAGAGTTTATTCGCAATGTGTTATCAAATTTCTTTGGATAGGAACTGTTAATTTTTTGGGTCAATTGCGAGGGTTTAACGATCACAATTTTCTTCTTTGAATAAAATTCAGTAGAATAAATTGATTGGTCTATTAGGAAAATTGTAAAATTAAAGTTTTATATGCAAACGATATTTTTGTCACCAATTTCTACCGTCTAATTTTTTATAGATATTAATTTGAACATTTACACTCGAGAAGCGTTCAAAAACTTTTGTTTCATACACTTTCTCACCGCAATCTTATTATCAGCGCTCAAACTTTATACTTTTTTTTTTTTGGGTTACCTCAATCGACTCTCGCCTCATTTCTGGCTAAACTAATATATATATATATATAAAACTACAAAGTGTAGCTGGAGAAGCGAAAAAAATATATATAGCTCAGTGGTGGTTCTTGGAAGTAATATTATCTTGCACTTAAGTACGTACCTATTGCGCCGTGTCGAAAATGGAGAGTTTATAAAGTGCATACATATTTTTTTTATTTATATTTCATTTTAATCAAGTAAGCATTCTCTTCGAACTTCAGCATCATCATTTTTTGTTTGCAAATAAAATTTTTTTTAGTGTATTAAAAAGTGTTTTGAGATGAAATTAATTAACTTGTTTTGGGTACAGTGGAATGAATGAATGAATGAATGACTACTGTGGTTTGTATTGGTGTGATGTATTTATTGTGAAAAGTTTTTTATTCCTCCTTTACCAACATACAGGTGTGCCGCGGACGATTAATCTTCTGTTAAGTGCGAACAAGTGCATTTCCGAGAAGTGTAATGGTTGAATTGCAACAACTTGGATCACAGTCTGTGTATTTATGTGTGTGGACTTGTATACATCTATATATATATATACATCTATATATATACATCTATATATATATAAATACGATCGAGTTCACACTTGTGACTGTTATCGCACAGCACAGAAGATGTTGTCGCGTCGAATTGCGAACGACATATATAGTAGCAGGTGCAAAAGCAAACGTTATAGAGTGCATTCGAGCAACAGCTTCGTTACGCTACTCTTGTTTTGCCACCAGTTCTCTCATCCTGTGTGCGCATCCTTGCAATCCTTTTTGACTACATGTTCAATTTACTAATTTTATCATTGCTATGCATTCGAGTAAGTTGGAATTTGGTGCGGAAGTATAAGAGAGAGAGAGAGAGAGCTTGGAATTTAATGAATAATGATGGAGTTCATTTAATTATAAAGAAAATGTGAGATATTGTATAGTGATATTTCAGATTTTTCTGTAGAGAAGAAATCGCGTTCAGTGTCTATCCATTAATTTCTGAAGTAAAGAAAAGATTGGATTTGATGTTGCAACACAATTGTTTGTTTTATGCTTTAATTAATTGTAACTTTTATCATAGTTTACATTGTCGTGTCTTCGTGTATGTTGAAATGAACTTCAATTTTTATTCGAGAAAAAAGAAAAAGAAGCTGTGAAGGTGATTGGTTCAACTGTATGATGTCATTTTAGCAGAGAAAATAAACGAGCAAATAATAAAAGCCATAAGAGAATGAAAATGAAATATTAGTCGATATATTTCCGGTTCTACTTGCTATATAATATCATACGTTTGTTCAAACTATCGACATTTCTTTTTATTATTTTCTTCGACCAGTTCTATTACTTCTACATGAAGATCGTTATTTTATTTTGAACCATTGCTCATTTTCAGCCGTTCGTCATTGCTTGATAAAATAGTTCGTTCTACACCCGCTGATTTTTTCGTCGTAACTTCACTTTTCCCCTCACTCCATACATACATATATACATACATATACTGTACACGCATAGATATATGTATATAGCAATCGTTCCTAATAGTCTTTTGCTCGTGTGACGGCACTATCACTTTAGGGCGGTATGATGGGGTGATAAATTCACTAGTTTCTCTTGGTTTTTGTGATTCCCAACTTTCTTTTTTTTCCGTCTTCTTCTTCTTCTTCTTCTTCTTCTTCTTCTTCTTCTTCTTCTATTCTCTTTTATTTTTCTCGTTTCATTTTCGTGAGTCTAGAAGCAACGAAATCAAAAAAGAAAATGTACTTGACTATTATTATTTATCACGAATTATATTAAAATACAGTCATCAGACACGTGTGAAGTATTTTTCAAGAAAAAAATTCTATATGTATATTTCTATTTGAAAATTCTAGTGTGTTTCAGCATGCATATATATTCCAAGTGAATTTCCTCCGGTACTGTGAATGAAACCTACCGGAATATATTCTTATAGCGGAAACATCTTGCGCGAACTTTTCCCCTACTCGAGCTTTTCTATAGAAATGTCGAGCAGCTGTCGGATGGAATACAGTAGCATTACTATATAGTGCCTAGTCGAGTCTCTGAACTTGTGTGCAGTACTTTCAACGAGAAAAATTATTATATATATATATATATACATAGACAGTAATCGCATATTGCAATTACATTTCATTGAATTAATTAGGTCACGTCTTTAATTTTCTTGTAAATTTTTCCACATTACCTGCACGAGGACAAAAAAAAAGAAAGAAAAGTGAAAATAACATGAAAATGGGGGAAAAAAATTTTTCCTCAATATATCTTACTTTCCCTTTAATAACAACTCGCACAGTGAGGGTAATTATTCTCGTGAGATTATGTCTAGCGTGATTAATATACACATTTCCATATGCAGACGGGCGAATCGCAAAGAGTCACATACATATACGTACCCACATGTATATATATATATATATAAATATATATAGATATAACCTGAATGCTTGCAAGTATACACTTGGAACTTAAATTTGTGTGCAGATGCATGTTCGAATTACAAGGCTTCTGGTGCCTTTATGTGTACATGTCACAATCTACTACTATATATATATTTTCAAAGTCCTCGTTAGGATCCGAGAGCGTATAGTTTACGTAGCGGAAGATATATATATATATATATATATGTATACATGTATATATATTTACTGAAGAGAGAGGGTATAGGCGTAATCGGGGTCGGTGGTTGTCGGTTAAGTCAGCAAATGTCTGGTGCCTCTCCAACAAACGTACACAGAGTATTCTCCAGTTTTCCAGCAAATCCCAACTTACTACTGCCACTGTACCTTCTTCAAGTGTACACTCACCCTTGCCACTACCCCCTTTAGCCACATCTCACCGCATATCTTTCGCCCTCGATCTGTTTTCTTGAGACTGGTATTTTGCGTAAACTCGCTATCATCATCTTATTTCACTTTCTCTTATTTTGTTGTTTACAAATATTTTTTCATGTAAATGAGACTTGGAGTAAATTGTCGAGTAAAGTCTTTTAGATTTTTATGGAATACTTTTACGCATAGAACATTTATCTGTTATTTTAATTGAGAGAATTCAATTGGAATTGCATTGATAGAATTCGCTTAGTATTTATTGAAATTCCAATGCTATAATGACATATTTTGATATAGAAAATTCCTGGAAAATTGTTCATCGTGAGGATATCTAAAGTATTTTTTTTTCTTCACTCAACTAGAGTGTTCTAGTTCTTTTATTTTGCCGTTTGGTGAAATGATGTTCAAGCACAGAGGTGACAATTCTCTTTCGACTTGTAGATGGTCGTTCGCGGTAACATTTCGTCCAAAGTAGAGTAGTGAGGGGTCGACAAATGGGAAGAATATCGTTCGAGTTGAACTCGCTCTCGTTGAGGACGTTAAAGCAAAATGCTGACCACGTATAGGGGTAACCATACATATATGGATGTGTATATATATATATATATATATATATATATATCATTAGGTTCTCACATTCTCCAGTTACTCCAACACAGTATTTGAGCTCCAACTATGGTCCTTCCATTTTCCAATATATGCCACTAAATATAGGTATACTTACGGTATCATATACTTGCACTCACTAACTTATACCTTCGATCTGAGTACGCGCGCACGCTCACCAACATTCTCTTGCCATCGATGAAATGATGCTCAGCATCCTCGACCGCATTGAGATAAAAGCATTTCTTGCGGTGGACTTTGCATGGATGATTGCAAATTGAGTTCACGGATATGGGAAAAAAATCAGTGCTGTAAGGGAAATGTGTATGGTGCATATAGAGTTGCTATATATAGTAAAACTACCTTTGCTATACCATTAATCATGTTAGCCGATGTGTCCTGGGTTTTGCCACGCTTCGGAGGTTCTTCAGTACGCGAACTGGTGAACAAAGAGAGCTGGCGATTGAGAGTGGGGGAAGGTTCACTTTTGCTCAGAAACTGGTGGTCAAACCAACCACTAAGTGTTTTTTCTATTTTTTTTTGGAATTCACTTGCTACCTCTTTGTTCACAATATACTGACTTTGCTTTCTGCTCTTTATTCCTTTCCGTCTCACTTACTCCGATGAAACAATTATCTTTTATTGTTCTCTCTGCTATCGCGATGCGGTCAATTGTCTTTTGCAATGATTTGTTATTAGTTTTGGCTTTGTGATTGTGTATGAGTTTGGCTTAAATTTGGGCTGAGATATTTGACTACTATTGTGTTTCCATGTCTTTTGTTGTTTATTTACACATACGTGTGTTACATCAGCCAAGAATGAGAAATTGGTGACCTGAAGTAACAGTCCTTGGGGGTTTGGGCTAGTTGTAGATGGAGAATGCGTGCTTGGAAGTGAAGTAAGGAAACCCGAAACTACAAGCCTGGGGTCACCACAAACTAAACTAATTCACTTCAACTTTTATTAATATGCAACTTCGCTAGGGCTGAATTCGGGTAAGCAAACAAAGAGATAACGTCACCGCATTACAGCGACCTGGATATATCCACTCTACCCAAGTGCAACGTCATTATTTATTCATTCGAATACATGTTTAATAAGTAAATATACTTATTTGTCTTTGGGGACAACTGATAACAAATATTTAACAGTTCGGGTCGATTGTTTTTTCGTTGAATTTTCTATTTTGATCATGAATTTTATTGCGGTGATATATTTACAGATTATCATGAGATAATTGGACTGTCGGGTGAAAGAAGTGTAGGTTATTTAGGTCAGAATAGTTTTGCTACTTTGAATGACAATTCTATTGTCATTTTTATTCTGTCTAATATTTTTAACTACCCCTTTTGATTTTACGTTGGCCCCAATCGTCGTAAGAAGATTTACTGTAGTAACAATAATGATAATTCTATGTGTTACAACTACTTTACAGTCTTTGATTATTGATAATCAAATTTATCATATACAATTATTGATTATTGATGCATTGTATATATACTCATCGAACAAATTCACGATCCATGAAAATTTGAGATATTTATGTAAATATTCTTAATGATATCGTATTTGGATGTGAAGGCCAATGCACTGAAATTTCCGCATGAGAATGCGGACAAGGCCGTCCGTGACGGGAATCGATAGTGGCCCGCGTGGCGAATTACCCTCGCAGGCCACTTAATCCTCTCGCTCCAGCGCCAAAGCGACGCACGACTGAAACCAACTCACTATCTCACTGAACGACCGTATAATTTTGTCACCTCACATCCGGCAATGACTTTGTTCCACGATCTGTCAATCAGAGGCGATTTCTCATTGATCAATTAACTATAGAATTCGCAAATGAATGTACAAAGAGGGTGAATTAGAGAAGAGAGCTCACCCATTTGAATGTACAATAATTCAATCAGACCATCACATATTCTCATTTATTCAATTGACCAATTTTATATGAAGAACAATAATTCTAATTGTCTTCAAAAATAAAATATTAACAAATTGTGAATTTATCATAGAACAAAACTTGTTCAATAAGACATGTGTGTCGTGACAAAAAGAAAAATTGAGACTAAGAATATGGTGGAAAAAAAATAAAAGAAAGAATGCAGCCATTATTTTCTCTGCGTTATCTAGATTCTTGTAATCCGACCGCGAATCCAAACAAACGCTCGTACACACGTATGCATGCACGCACGGCGGATCTCAGTATTCGATGTAAAAATAATGCGACATGTCGTACAAACATAAATACATACATGCACACTTGTACATTTATATAGAAGCATGCGAATTGTGGTTTGAACGTATAAAGAAAGAGCACGAAGCGCGGTGAAGTTGAAGAAGGAGGAAGACGAGCACCAAGAGGGAGTCGCGTACTGTGAGTATAGCCAACAATTACTCGTGAGCATGGGCACCGTAATCACCCTTAGTTTACGACGGCAATGTCAGTCGCACTCGCTGCCGATCGTAATTAAAGTCGATCAGAAATCCGTATACGCACTATCCACCGTACTTTCTCCACCAACTCGCGTCAGCTTTATCAACTATACATGTATACACATCCACTGTATATATTTATTTATGTGTTTATGTAGAGAGAAGTGTTTATACAGGTATATGTGTAATGCTATAACTGAAGGTTGCGCCGTCGCAGATAAATACCTAACTGAACCGCACGCCGCTGCTGTACCTTCTCGACGTTCTTCTGCATATAATCGACGGTATCGTGAAATTACCGAGGCACATGCCCCATCGTTATGCAGTTAACAAGACTTGCTTTGAATGAATTATGTCGCGCGGTTGGCTTAGACATAAGTCATATGGTGTCATACCGCGTGTTAACGCATTATAATGCACATATTAATAGCTATGATAGATATACATGATCTACGTCATGTAGAAATAAATCAGTGGTAATTTGATGTTTCAAATAGTCCAAGGATATTTATTATTATTTTTTTTTATTTCATTCTACTTCATCAAATTTTTATTGCAGTAATTTATCATTTTTTTCATAGTTAATCAATTTTTTTTCAATTTTCTGGAATGACCAAATTATGTGGTATTTTTATTGCTCAATAAAAGTTATGCCGAGTGAATATTTTCCCAGTGAAAGTTAAATAAAATTCTAAAAATCGAATTTGTCCAGTGAAAAATAATGTTTCAATGGAATTTTCCTATGGAAATGGAAATATATTATTGCATTCGTTTAGTTGCTTTATTTTTTGAAAGTTATGTAACATTTTTTTATTTTTTGTTTTACTATTTAAACATCTGAGATACTTTTCAATGTTTGATATTCCAGAATTGTATACTTGAATTGCAGTTAGTGTTTTTCTTTTTTATTCTTCATGTAAGAGTTTACCACGATGAATTTACTGATATCATTATATACAACCACGAAGTGTACTGTGTTATTTTGAGTTTTTGGATTGACGTGATGCGTGTTTTGTTCGTGGTAGGTGCTTTAATAAAATAACGGGATATCAAAGGCGAAGAGGTATATAAGAAAAGTAAAGTAATTGTGCGGCACAACCATCACATCAGACACGAAAGAGCTTACTAACAATTTCGCGTGTAGAAGAATACCGCGTGATCGAAATGGTATTGTCTATAAATATATATATATATGTATATATATATAAAGGCGTATTTCTGTTTGAACACAATCGATCGATATGGTTTTTTATTTTTTTACTTTTTTTTTTCACTTTACGAATGATAGACTTAACGAAATTATTAATAGCATACGGCTTTATGTGAAAATACAGTGAATCACGACATTCGAACTGGTTTGCATATATCACTCACTGTACACACATAGACACTAATTCAAATGCGTCGATATAGGCGGGTAAAATATCTAATTGAGATCCGATTTGAATAATGTGTTAATCCTGATTGCATTCTGTTAGTATATTGCATCATTCATTTCATTAGTATTAGTCAATGGCAGTATAAAATCGTATTAATTAAAAATTAGTTTCTCGTTTTTTGTTATTGTGGTTAAGTTGTTTTTTAAAATGAAAATGGGGGAATAAAAAATGATGGTGAATGTGAATACTAAAATGAAAAAGAGTGTTTAAGTATTGAAGCTTTGAGGAGTAAAAGGAAAGTACAATATTTACTTGTATAGGAAGCAATTACGATAAAATGGAATGTAATTTGTTTTCTGTGGAGTATGTTAGTGAAAATTTCGGGGATGTTATTTCGAAGTTGCTGTCGGAATGGGTATGGGATGGTTTTTATATACCGTTAATCAAGATGCTTGTCGCAGTGTATGTATATATGTTGAAGATAGAGATCGCGCTTGTATATTCAACGTAAAATGTCCAGTGTCCGAAATAACATTGAGCATTGAAAGTTTATTATGGGTTGTACAATGAGAAATTCCATTGCAGATTCCTCTAAATTCTCGGACCATATAGTCACTAATCAGTTCCTGTATTGGGAAATTGTTGGTGTGAATTTTGCAGTGGAATGAATTTCATTTTCATTATATATATATATAATATCTAATGAGTAATAACCGGTTTGGTTCACGGAACTTTAACACTTAATTGATTTCAATTTTGCTTCATTGTTTAGTGCATATTAAGGAGAAATACTGCACAGGAACAATTATAAGTTGAAAATTGATAGACAAATATTTTCGTTAAAATTGAGGAATTTCTGCATTGATTGTTTAGGAATTTAATTTCACATATTTTGTCATTGTAAAGTGGATCTACTTTCAGTTGAAAAAAAATATCTACAACTCACATTTCTCACTTGGGAAATAAACTATGTGTTTTTTGTTTGCGGTGACTAATCCAGAGTTACTTCCTCCATTTAGTATTATACCATCGTTGTTTTAAATTCATTCCGATATATTCAAGTGGAAATTTCTATAACATTGTTTCCCATTTTGTTCATTATTGTTCTCATTAATTTCCACAATGTTTGAAAAGGAAAAATGACATTTATTCGAACTGATGAATTGACGTTTACCTTAAAATTTATGCGAATACGATTGAAATTAATATTAAAGCCCATATGCTATATATGTCTATATATATGTGTGAGCGTGTGCTCACATAGATGTCAATTCAAGTTTTGGTTGGAAATTTTTCATTTGCATGCATCGTTATTTCACAGAGAACCGATCACACGCCCGAGTGACGGAAACAGGCGCCGCTTCGGCATCAACCGATTTTTGTATTACTTTTCTTGATTTTTTTATTTTTCTATTTTCCCTTTTTCTTTTACTTTTTTTTTCTCTTTTACATTTATTTTCTCGTCTGTTTCAACGAAATAAAAAAAAGGCCAATTTCACTGTGCCGATCGTGCACACAATTGCGTGTGTTTGTCCCTTGTACATTGTGACCTGGTGCATCCCAACGACCTCGATTCATGGTGTCGTGGTGAACCAAAGCTACGTTGCACGACGAGCATTATTTGTCTCTCTCTCTCCTATTTTCCATCCCTTTCGTTTTCTCTGTGATCGTTGTGGTGGTTGATGGTGTGGCGAGAGTGATGAGGCTTTGGCCTGGTTCAGTCACCTGTACAAAAAAATCTTGTACTGGTGAAAAAAAATTTTTTTTCTCCTCTTTTAGGTTTTTATCTCTTCTATTTCATTTTCGTTCGAACTTGATTCTCAATTAATTTTAAACTGGTGTCATCGTTTGCATGACAAACTCACCTCTTCGTTTAATCATTGCTGAGGCAATTTTGTGCTGTTGTGGTGTTTGTAGAATGACATGACCAAGCGATTGATCACCTGAACCAACTGTATATCTGTGAGCAACGTATAGGAACTACTAATACAAACGAAAAGCTGATACTAACACGTGAATAGCTGCACCGCAAACTATATACACATATTATATTAATATATGTAATATATTTGTACAATGATTGAATAATATATAGTCGTTTGATGAGCCTGTGACAGAATGATGAATTAATTATGTCGTAATATACATCGTATATATATATATATATATATTACATATACACATATATATGTATATATTTGTGTGCAGTGAATAATTACTCGGAGTTCGTAAATCAGATTGGATTGCGCAATATGTATATGTATATATATATATGAATGAATACATTGGAACGTGCCCTGGCGATTGATTTAAAACATGTCAATTGAAGGAACACCACCATTCACCACCCGGCAACGACATTGGCGGAAGAGGTCGACCAATAGAAGGGGCGTAAACCTATATAGAACGCACGATGCATATAACAATGGCGCGCGTCAGTAGGCTTTGTCGTTAATTAATTCGCAAATGCAATATTAATGGTAAGTAATCAGCCGTGGTGCGCCAACACGGACGGCATCGGAATATATAGCCATTACAATTACTAATTACTACTCGGACTGGTTCACCAAGTCATGATTTACCAGAGATTTATATCTCTGTATATTGTTGAAAAATGATTCTTACGAATCCATTTATGTTTGAGCTTGGTCGTTTTTCAGTTTCAATCGTTCATTTTATAAAACTGAAATTTCGTTTATTTTCACAAATTGCGATTGACTTGTACGTTGATAGAGATTACAATTTTGCTAGGGTTTTGCTGTTTGATGTTATATTTGGATTATTTATATGACATTTCTATATGATACAAGATGAAACTTATGAGATGACAAAATAGTGTAAGCAGCGATTCAGAAAAGTAAATATATTAATATGGTTAACACGAATAAATATGATGAATTGCGAATGTATTGAGAAATAGATTATTGTGTGGTAAATTGTCATGATTTCAAGCTAATCGAGTGATCATGTGATTTTATCATTTCAATTGATTTCACTTTCATCCTCTATGATAAGTTAGCTGAGTGATTTTACAAATTAGTGGTATACACATAATGTGGCTGGATAAAATTTGTATTGCATACGTGAAAATGGACATACATACAAATGTAATGTTACAATCATGAGTGATTATACGTATTATAATCAATATATACCATGATAAAAGCTAATTGGAGCTAATCATGCGATCACATGTGCCACTATACGCTTTGACTGATTTTCCGTTTCATTCATGGTTTTCCCTACCATTTACCTTTGTTAATCTCAATTTTATCTCTGTTCGCACATGCATTATGCCACATTATTATTTTCGTCTCATTTATGTGCATTTGCTTTCATACTCGTATACGCATTATGCATATAAACCGCACATACAGGATCTACTACCGTACATGATATTTCACATTAGTTGATACATGTCTGAGCTTAGCCGCGCTTTGAAGCGTTCATCGTTTGATGGGTTAGGCAATGTCATAATACGATTGGCACTCGCGTTACCCGTCAGTGCAAGACCACCCACAATAAGCCCTAACACGGCGTCAGGGAGCCGAGCAATATAAGCCGTAACTCCATTGCCAACTGCTCCCACAACTTCACCATTCTATACATTCGGGTATATTCATGTTCTGTAGCCAATACAGATGCAACACGCACATGCGAATAGACCTTTTGAGAGATCGCCTACGTCACTAATGAACCGCAATATCTTTATGTCCAAATTCATACTAAAATTCTCAGTGTTACTATTCATGTCCTTTTTTTCTCTTTCATTGAGGGAGAACTGTTGTCAATGCAAATTTATGGGAAATCGCAAGAAATTGTTATTTTGTTAGAGAAATCTCATTAAAAGTTTGTGGATGTTTTTATTTTTTTTTTGTTTCAAGATGGATGGATATATATTTATTTCGGACTGTGATCATTATTTGTCACTGGTGAAGTTTGATTGCCTGAAAGTAGTTTTATTATGCAGACAAATATATAGATGGAGTTTATTTATGTTTATTGATTAGATTACTATTCATTCTCATCTGGGAGTTTGAAAATTGATAAAAATCGATTTATTCGAAATGCAAGGAAAATAATGCATTCATGTATTCAGTTTTTGAATGAAGTCAGTTACGGTGATGATTGGCGACTGGATATCAACAGAAAGGTTGACAATGGCTACTGTTATATGAATTATTTCATAATGCGAATAATTTTATTGCTTTGATCGTTCGTTTATATTTTCTATACACATGAATCCATTGCAAATCCATATGCAACTCAATAATATCTTTGCTGGAATCTTTTATCGACCTGTCGGAGAGTTAGGTCTTGGTTATGTCACAGTTAGGTATGCGAGTGTCGCAGTGACTTGAAGTCATAAACGGAAACATGGGAGACGGTAGCCGGATATTGAAAATGCCGCGTCGTCGTGCGGTATTTCGATCGCCTGAACGCGCCCATTGGTCGACATCACCTGAAACGGAGAACGAAAAGGAAAACGATTGAAAACATGGAAAGATGAATGGACACTTCTTGTACACTCATACACACACACACAGATATATATTCAAATGCATAGCGTTTTCTTTTATTATAATGTGAATTACTTCTTTTTTTATATGACAGTTCAACTTGTGGTTTGTGAGTGTACGAAATCGAATCAAAGTTGTGTATAGATAATCATTTTTATTCGTTACATTCGTTACAAAGGGTATTCACGTTCATGACTCCCAACCAATTTATTTCCTTATTTACATTACATTTAAAATAATTTTTTTACTTCTTGCGTTTTGATTTATAACTACGTGAAAGTTCTTGAACAAATATAATTTTCATTGTGCACTTAGTGTTAGGCATCTGTTCGCTTATTTCAATCCACTGAAATTCTGGACATCTCTGAAAAATGGAACTTTAAACCGGAAAAAATGTGGTGAAAATGTTTGAGAGAGTGCAAGATAAAGCGATGTAGGATAGTGCGAGAAAGATGGAAATGAAAAAAAAAAAGGATTCGTACGTATTCTCCGTGTGGTTGTATACTGTATACTATATACCATTGGGTGAGCTCTGTCGCGCCCGCCGACTCGTTGAAATATGTATACACAACCGACACGGTTCTGCCATAGCGTAGCATAATTACAAATGTAATTTATAAAAACGAAAAAAGGATGGAAAGAGACAAAAAAATTTTTATGTGAAAAGCACTGTGGAAAACGACACTATAGTTTCATTTTTTGGTTAATGTTATTAAATTATTTTACAGTTTTTTCCATTTTTTTTTTTGCAAATGTATATTCGTACTGGACAATGTTTCTGTTCGGATGTACTAATGCTAACTGCGACTAAATGTAAGTAATTCCTGTTCTCCGTTAGATAAAAAAGAAAAACAAAAAAACAAAAGGAGAAAAAGAGAAACTCAACAAAACAAATCGTCTGTATTTCATTCTATTTTTTATTATTTGGCTTCTATATTTACGCACTGTATGCATAATATAATTGTATAGTACTGTCGACGAGAGGAAAGTCGAGGTACTATCCCATCCCTCTAAGTTAATTCCTTTGTAATCCTCGTAGAATATTTCTCTTCCGATGGTAGCGAGAGGGTGGTTCAAAATTTATTAGCGAAATTAGGGAAATTAGCGGCAACGGAAATGAGACCGCTCGTTATGCGTCGCCAATTCGGCTCTTCTTTTCAGTATTGCAAAAAAAAAAAAAAACACAAAGGAATACAATTTAGATACATATTAATTCATCTTATGTATGCAGATAATTCGCATACAGATTATCTTATATTTAGGAAACTTCAATGCAATTGTGTGAGGAATCAATTGAGGGTAGGAAAAATATTTAACAACTCTAAAAAAAAAGAGATGGAGAACTGTACCATTTTATTCTTCAACTACGTGAAATGATCCCTTGTTCGTTTATATGACGAAGGATAACTATGGTTAAGTTAGGCAGGGTGGTGAGGCCACCATGTCGCGTTATGCAAAATTTTTACACGGAAAAAAAGGTTGTTTTTAAAGATGCCAGCGTGACAACAGTAGATATATATATATATGCTTGTTGGAATGAATCGAGGCAGCATAACAGATGAGGGTTGTCCTTTCGCAAGCGAAGGAAACGCTTGCGAAACGCTCGAGGTGAAGCCAATGGTTCATCATTGCATTGTGCAGAGCGCGGAGATGATGATGAAAAAAGTAGAAGCAGAATATGAAAGTGAAGAAAGAAAAAAAAAATATGGACGGAAACTCCTTTCGGGAGGGCAGTTTGCATTAATTTGACTGGGAATTGCCACGTCTTCCTTTTGGCGCTTTCTTCATTGTGAGTTTATATATATATATATACTTGCTGATGCAGCCACCACGAGTCACAATTGTTTTTCCTATTTAGAAAATTTTACGGAAACTTTTTCTATATAACAAAAAGCCAAGCAATATGGAATCATCTTACAGATTTCCGTATTTTGACTGTCTCATTTTATTCATTATTTTTTTTTCGCTTCTCATTCCTTTATTTTGTTGTCTTCTTCTTCTTGTGTATTTAAACAATTTTTTTTTAGAATTGAAAGATTAAGAAAATTGCTTGTTATGAACTCTATCGTATTTGCTAATTTTTTGGATCAATAAAAACATGTGGATGACTAGAGAAAAATAAAGAGTAACGAAATTTACATAGAATGAGTGGTGGTGACCATCGAGATTCTTACGTTTGACTGTGTAATTTTGCACGCCTTTTTTTTCATCTTTTATAAGAACGACTTGAATAATAATTCTGCTAAATTACCAACGACTAATGATTTATATTCAGAGTGGGCTATGATTTTTTTTGTTGAATTCGTTCTGGCGAAATGAGTGTATGGACCATTAATTAGAGGCCTTTTTTGGCCGATGGCAGGAAGACTCTTTCGTGGTGGTTGAGAGGGGCCAAGAAGGTGGTGGAAGGGTGGCTGGTAGTTAGTCTAGAAGGTATATATGGTGTAGATGGTGTAATGGGTAATGGGAGGCAGGAGTTAGAGGGGAATAGCGGCGAGTCGTCAGTGCCAGTGGCACATTCAGCTAAATCAAAAGCAGAGCTCTGGGTGCTATTCCTCACTCGCGGGGGCCTCGAGTCCGAGTAGGGTATAACGTGGGAAATGCTAGCGGCAGACTGTGCACCGCACACTTTCGATAGATTTAGAGGGTGGATATGAAACTTGGTGGTGTGGCGAAGAAAGTAAATGATTTGTGTGATTGAACACGAATGAATTTTTCATTTTACAATTCATTATTTTAAATTGATAAAATAATGCGATGGTTTATATTTAAAAATAAACTTTCGACCTCACTGTTGTTGCAATGTGACATTATACACTTTTTTTGGTGTAGTTTTGATGTAGTCTGGTGAAAGCGATAATATGAGTTTGCAATGTTTCGTGACAATGACAATGTTGGAAAAGAATACGGTACAATTGTGATTGCGCGACGTAGCGCATCGCGAATGTCAAGGCATGTCTTATTTTTGAAAATTCGATTAAATTCCGACGGGTTTGCGAAACGTTATGAAGAAATTGGCGATGGTTGAAAGTGAAAAAGGGGTAGGGATTCAGTTTGCATAAAATATTCTTCAGATAGAAGAGAGTGAAGGAAACTCGTCGAGGGAAAGCTGTGAAAATTGATGCGAGTACGGGTGCGAAGTTGAATTCTTTTGATTAAAAACGGTATTTGCACAGTAATGTACAGTTTGCTTGGTTCATTGACCAACTGCTGGATATATATGTAAATATATATTATAAATCAGTGAAGTTATGGAGGAAGAATATCCGGGATTGTATTGGAGTCACTAAATGTAACGTGTTTGTTACAAGCTGTGAGTAATAAAAAATAGAGTTAATCGTTTTGATTTACGTGAGATGTGTACTATAAGTGATTCAATATGAAAGTAAAAATAAAACAATGATCATATGAACGAAATATTATTGAGAAAGATGAGAAAGAAAAATACGGATTTTAACGTCGGGAGTTGTATGAATGAGGGTGTGAATATATCGTCACATAGTGACACAACTTTAACGAGCGCTCCAATTAAAATTCCAGATAATGAGAATATATCGTGAACAATGTTGTTACTAATTTATCCCTCTCTATATAAGTTCATAGTTGCAATTAATACGCTGCTCTAAACAGAGATTTATTAAATAATAGTCAGAGGTTTGCATATGAAATTGTCATCTGCAATTATAAATGAGTAAAATAAAATGTTACTTTGTTTTTATATTACTGTACATATTTTGTAATAAAGTCATGCGACTGTTAAGAAAAGAAAAAGAGTTGGAATAAAAATGATGACAGAAAAAATTAATTATGGAAGATAGTGGTGTCCTGCTGTTTGCGTCCCGCTGACATTACTATAGTCCCTTGGTATATATACACAGAACCACCAACATATACAGTCGCGTGTTCTTGCTGGGTGTCTGCCACTATAGTAAACAAATATACCTTTTCACTTTATGGACATCGCTGCCGATTTTATTACTCTATCAAGTATGCATTATCGACCAAATTTTCTGTACATTTATTATCCCGCCTTCTTTATTTTTTTCTTTCTTTTCTTTCCTTTCTCTCTTTTTTTTTCTTCTCTTAACATGTCCTGGATAAAAATTTGGGGATGGTTTTGAGGACGTAGGAGAAAAAGAGGAATTTATAATGATATGATTTTTTTTCTAATGAAATTTTGGGTGTTATTTAGTTTCTGTAATATTGAAATTTGAATGGGAAAAGTGGGGAAAATTCGACGGAAGATGTTCAGCAATTTGCAAAGTTTTATTGTAGTATTTTTGGAAATTTGGATTCATGCCAAAAGCCAGTATGAAACACTATATGTATATGTATGTATACGTCTGTGTATATAATATCGAGCGTGATATCCTCTCTAGTCGTTCTCCACAATTTGAACTCTGTATCTATACATTTAGCCTTTACGTATAGCAATAATATCTTGGCTATATTAAATTTACTGAAGTATACGTGAAATTGTCTGTAATAGATTTGGAAGGGAAAAAAAAATTGCGATTGATGGTAGATGAAACTTTTAGAAGATTTTATTGAATCGGAAATTAGTAAACTAGTGGAGTCTTGAACTGAGAGACAAATATTTATAAAACTTCTTTAATACACACATGAAACTTTGTTACTTGTGATGTTTTATTTATTCGAACTCGTGGTGAGCTTTTTATTGATTTTATAGAACAAAACTTTGTGATGATTTCCCTGAATTCAGTAGTTGAGTGACAATAGTTCTTCCATTTAAATAAGAAAAATATTCTTGCAAGTGAAAATGAACTGCATTAAATGTCCATTACTTACATCGAATGTCGTACGAAGTAATTTTATTCTTAATCGCATTCTACATATAATTGTTACTAATCACTGTGAGAAAGGGATTCACTTAGTATGTGGTAAATACATACAATACACGAACTGTTTTGTTCAAACTCCAGTTTGATACACACAAAATACATCAACATTGTCTCATTGCAAATCGAAAATTACGCTTGAGAGGAAATTCCTCTATTAACGTAGATGCTGACACTGAATGTCGAAGTTAAACAATTACCTGGTTTAGTTGAGCTATCGAGAACGGTCGCTATGTCGAAGAGTAATTTGTCGTGTCAACGTTAATCCCCCAAACAAACTGAGGCAATAATTTTAAATCAAACACGCAGCACCGGAGGGATTAATTTATCGTTCATATATATATTTTGCAACGCGGCAACTGACGTTAACCGTAAAGTTCGATCGGGCGATGAGTGCTCACTAGCTCGTTAATATTTCCAAATAATTATCAATTCAATGAGTACACATACTAAACAAATGCATTTTATTTATATATTCAATTTTATTCTTTCGGTAAAAGAGTAGAATTTATATGGAGAACGACATACCAAATCAAATACTACTCAACGCATAATAAATCGAACAAAAAAGTAACCAAACAAACATTTGCATGAAATCCAACAAACATATTTAGCTTTGGGTCAGATGAAAATAGAAAGTTTGACATTGGAATTAACAATTTCGATTCAAATCATTTCTTCGTTTCTGTCTTCTTTCTTTCGGCGTGTTTGCATGAAATTATTAGACATATAAAGTCCATGTTGACTATAGCACTGATAAAAGTTTCCTGCAATGAAAGAGATACATAAAGTAAACTATACATTACGTATATATACGCGAACACATAAAGTAAGGAAGAAGAGGAGACCTTGTTAAAACGTTGTCTGACGTTGCGGCGCCCGAAGAAAAATTGAATGCTATGGAATATTAGTGACGGGAGGGGAAGCAGACAACGGGAAAATGTCTTGCAATCAGCGACGTAAGGGTTCAAGTATTTCAAATGTACACATATATATGTATATACATACTTATGTTTATATACGTATATATATACAACATTGTAGCATTGGCAGAATTGAACTTGTACGAGCAACGAAGCACGTTTGCCAGTGTATACCGCGGATAGACAGATCGATGTAGTTTAAATGACATGATTCTTGTTGGAGATAAGGGAAAGTGCTCGCGGGAGCACCGCCAAATGGTGGCTACTCTACTTGGTGAAACGACATTGCGACGACAAGACATTGAGCCGAAATAATAAGGCGGCAGTTGTGCCATTTTACAAACGGAAATTGGATAACGATAAGTGCCATATAATAATTTCTATATGGGAGTTTATATGCGCTGTATATAATTGTGAATTACACATAAATTCGCATTTTTATTCTCAAACCGTACACAGTTTTTATACGGTATGTACAATTAATTGTCATGTTTGTACGTAGAGATTTCTTTATGATACAAATTATAAATGATATTTTTTTTTATTTTAATATTATCCCATTGTACTGTTTTTTTTTCTTCTTTTATTCACCTACTATTTTTCGTTTCTTTTTTATATTTTTCACTCCGTCTTTGAGCAAGACGGTATATAACGACCGACGAATTTGTCGTTTTCAGTGGAATTTTCATTACGATCTCGAAACTACCGTGCTTACGACGTAATTCCAACGGAGTAATGTCGGGACAATTTTTAGAGCCGAATATAACAACGCCGTGGCTATTCCTCTTCTACTCTTGTATTTATTTATTACGTATATATACATATATATATATTTGTGTGACCACGTATACATTTCGCACACTGTCGTTCATTGTGACTGTAATCATTATATACGTTGAATTACGCAGTAATAAAAAATCATACAAGATCCAAGTTTAAAAAAAAATTCCTACGTATATGCCACACAATATTGATTATATATTATTTTCTACAACGAAAATTTGAGGTAACCACGAATGAGTGTTCGGGGGTTTGCGTGTCTGAAATGATTCAACTTCAGATGTATTCCCTAACTCGGACACAAATTCATTGGAGGATGCTCGAGAGCACGCTCCTGGAAGAAGTTGCTTGGGTTAAAATTGAGGGCAGTTACCTAATCGCAACAAAACTTTGTTCATTCGCCAAATTAGCTTGAGTCAGGATCTGACCTATACACTTTGTACATATATACTTGGAGTTTATCTCTACATCTTCAGTCGTTATATACGATACATTACGATTGTGTGTATTGTTTACGCATCATTCAACGTTTAATACAACTAATTTTTGTTTATTGAATACATGATACAGTGTGTACTGTGTTTATTGGTTAGGTCAGTGCTTGTTGGAACTTAGTCGAGTACAAAATTGATTACGATAAAGGAGAGAAGGTGGACAGTGAGATAGTGGGTATATTCTCATAGTTACATCGATCGCGGCTACGACATTTTGTCAATTATTTGCTGACGTACACACGTATACATGGATAGATATGCATATATATATATATATATAAATGCATATAGATAGAAACGAGCACTCTCTAGCTTCCACTTTGACTTCCGTGTTTCCTGCCATCCAGCCATTAGAGGACAATAGATACCTATCCCATCCTCCAACTACATGAGACAACTATACACACATATGCATTCACACACTCATCATACCGACACACTCTGTACTCATCTATAGTTGTATAAATGCGCGGCCACACAAGCTCACGTCACTGAATGTGTTTGAGGCCGTGAGAGTGCATAAAATCTATATTCATGTTGACATTATCGATATATCATAATGACACATTAGGGAAGACACGATTGGATAAAAGCAAGAGGAACTTTATACAGATTGATAGGATGGAACGTTTGTTTTTTTTTTATTTTGCTGTTGTTTTTATGATGAATCACAGTATTTGATGTACATTTATGCTGTTGCAAATGCAGTGATTTTTTTTGTTCATTTGTTTATTTTGGGTATCATGCATCATTCTATGAAAATGAAAGTGGTAAAGTTTTGGCATTTTTCAATGTGTTGGAATATTTTGTGAGAATGACTTACGAGAAGAAGGGTGGCTTTTACAAGGGTTGCGGTGTTTATTGAAAGTTTAACACTTTTCGTTGGTGAAAGTAGAAGTTAAAGGGATGAATATTTGCGTTTCGTGGTGGAAAATATGAAAGTTTTGGACAAAGGAAAAGCGACAGCGCACTTATATCATTGCTGTCATGTGTTTAAATACTTTTGTATTATTAATGAGTGGAGTATCACACTGAAAATTAATGATCGTTACCGCGACAAGTTAATTCATGCTAGGAATTATGAAATTTTCAGATGCTATTTTAATATTCGGGTTATTGTACTTGGTATTCTTGCAAAATTCTCAGTATTACAAATGTTTATTTAATACAGTTTAATCGTTAGATGAAAGAGGAGAGTTTAAGTTTAATTTTTGATATATCTTTCAAAATTAATATTTATGGGTTAATGGAAATTAGACGTGGTAGATTATTGACTAATAGGAGAAGTTGGAAAAGGCGAAAAAGTATTTTTGTATATTAGTCTTTATAATATTTTTTGTGTTAACAATTGTTGATTTGTAATTGGAATCATTGAACTCTTGGAGCAGTTTTGAAATTGAATTAATTGACAATGATTGATTCATAAAACGATTGAATTAACCAAAATAAAATAGACAAATAGACTCAATACATTGATATTCTTATTTTATTGCACAATAAACAGTGGCTTTATGTATGATGCACGGAAATAGCTGGTTTTTCAATTGGATATATAGTTCATTGAGGTGCTGTGAAATATGACGAGAATTTTGGAGTGGAGACAACTTCGGTCCGATTTCTCAAAGCTCCTGAGACAAACTCATCTCTGTTCATATATAACATTGCTCTGTTATATAAACGTGAGCGAATGGGGGTGGAGTAGATGAAGCTGAGGGAGAAGTGATGTATAGTGTGAGTGTAAGAGAGAAGGTGACATAGTGAAAACGGGGAAGGTGCACAGATATCGTCGTGACAACTCTATCCCATACCCGTCATTTCAATTTGTCCGGCGGATGGTCCTGACAAATATTGCGAATTCTCCGCCAACTTCTCTATCCACCCGCGCGCCCTATTACGCGCGCTACTCTTGGCGAAATTGCTCGAGAGAGAGAGACTCAACCCAGGAGGAGACTCTTATTGTTTCGAGACCGACAGGTTTATTTACTGCCTGAATAACTGCGGCAAAAGCTCGACGATTCAGTTCCTGATGCGGATCTCCAGTTTAATTGCTCTTTGTAATAGTGTGCTAATACATTTATATGTTCTTGAATATTTATGTACATATTCATATTAATATATATGGGATGGTGCAGTAGTAGAATTAAATGAGAAAGGAAGAAATGAATTTCTGTGGACGAATGCTAATGGACCGTGGCAAAATTCCATTATCAAGACATTATTTTTGATTGATCATATAACTTTTTACTAAGTGAAATTTATATTTTCAACATCATGAAATTTCACTTTGTATTTCATCCTACTGGTACATCATTCCCTGTATGTATGAATGTTCCATGAATATTTTACATTTCCATTCATTTTTCGTGACATTTTTTCACTTTATTCATTAACTTTTTAAATTAACTAACATAGCATATCAATTGTCTTGTTTTTAATTACTATTTTCATTCTTTCATTCACATTTCTTTGACAGTTTTCTTATTTATAAATGTCTAAACATAAACATTGGTGAGCCAATGAATTATTTACCTTTCATGTTGATCACGATGACATTTGATATAAATAATTGTAAAATATTCAATATATAATGTTTACTTAATCCAAGTGGTGATCGTTAACGAATGTTCTCTGTGGGTAATTGACGTGTGTTATCACATACTCGTCGCGAATATGTGTTTCTATAGCGTAGTCTTCCGCGATGTCCAGTGAGAGAGCAACATGAGCCTACAAAATGTATGTAATGACACTGCCGCCGCTATATAATACCGCACTCGCTACCGCGTCACTTGGTAGCTGCTATATACAGATACATTTTCCCGGGTGGTTTGATATCTTGGATTTGCCACCGGCTTCATGACCGCAAACAAATTACTCGGGGACTCGCCACAACAATTGCTACGTTGAAAAAGCTTCCGCTGTGTGGTATCCCTTCACTATTCCCCTCGTCTCATCAACCGTGCCGATTCAGACATCGCTCTCTGCCCGTGTTATACATCAGCTTGAAAGTGTTGCTTGACCATAAAAAAAAAAGAAAAAGAATAGAGTGGAAAAAAATGTTTGTTCACTGCGTGTCAAACTTTTCACATTGAAAGATATATAAATAGGTACTATAATTTTACGTATGACGATAACGTTTGAACGTAAAATAAATACATAAATGTCATCTCTAGATAGACACAAAATAATCTCCTATTTTATGATGAATATATACAGGGTGTTGCGTGACTCATGAACTCCATTTTTATTTAAATATCAGGCGTGAAATTTAGATTGCTATGTTTTCTTCAGTGGTGAGATAATTCGGCTCTTGTAGGATAATTAATCTGGGGAATTCATATTTTGACGAATTGTAATGATGGAAGTGAGATATAAATATTATGATAAGGAAGATTTATTTGATATTTATTAGAATCATTTCTAAGCGTATTTTTGATGTGTGCAGGTATCCGTATTTGTACGTAAACTTTAGTCGAAGTAATATTCATCTTATAATGAATATGAATTGATAGAGCGTTCAACTATAAGTCGACAGAAATAGACAGTAGTATATTTATAGTGTCGGAAAAAATAGCTTGTGTAGAAAAATTGTTAGTCTGTAATAGATAACTGCTTTTCCAATAATCAAGAAATTTCTATATTCAAATTATCCGTCATTGTATTATCGTTTGCAGAACATTTCTATTTGTAGTTTCTAATTTGAGTTTTTCGAAGTTTTCATTTTTATCTCAACCTACGTTGTCCCAAATTTCGGCCGTTAACAAAAAAGTATTATAAACCTGATTGAATACTCGATAATGAAGTTTCATACAATGCGCGGTAAATTTGTATTGAAGTGAACTCGACAGATTGTAATTACATTCCATCAAAATCGAATTTTATCAAGCGAATTCAATATGAGATCAAACGTATTGTGGTTAATGTTGATCGGAGAGGGGAAAATAAAAAAAAAATAAAATTTCCATCACACTTTCAATATTTGAATAATAATTTGACCATAAGTTACTCAGCACCCTGTATTATATGAGCTTATAATATAAACGAGAAAAGCGGATCATGCAGTTATGGAAGTCTTGTGTATGCAAGTTTGTATGTGTATGTTTATATATTATCTTTATATGGGTAACTAGGCAGTCTTGCTCTCTGATGATGTGCGCGCGCGCGAGTTTCAGAGGTTACGTTATTAAAACCGTCGCCACCGATTAGAGTTGACTAATTTCACAACGCGTGTGTTAAATATTCAAAATATGTCGTTGAGACAAAAATGCGAGATCACACGCGCATATTTATATAAATTTTCATAGCGTGCAGTTGAGTTTTATGAATTTTTACGTAGATATATGGTGTCCAAAGGGTTTTCAACGTGTTTCCTCCCTCTTTCTCTTCCGTAACTCTCAACTTTTGTGTATACCCATGTCGACGTTGCTTCGCATTTCGCACTTTGTGAGTACCATGAACACACTGACATTTCCGTCATGACTTTACTCTGCTTCTCTTTCATTCGCGTTCCTTTCGTCCACTTTTTATCAGCTAATTTGTTTAGCGGCGTCGGTAACGACATCTCGTAAAATGCAACTTTTCCTCATCTGACGCGCTTTACTCTCTCTTCACTTTCTCACTACCTCACTCGCACCTTTTCTTCATTCTCGTTCACTTTCCCGGTGGAATTTTCCTTTGTTACAAAATACATTAACATGACATCAATGCAAATGTAAATATACATTATCTCATGATTAAATTATCACTGATAAACATTTCATTTTGTTTATTTCGAAAATTGACATAATCATCAATATTGAATGTGGTGCTGCACGTGAAAAATTAATCATTCACTTATTATTACAATTATTAATCGGGCATAGTGAAATATACAAATTAAAGTGTTCTATCCACACATGACATAGCCAGTTTTATTTAATTGGCACTTGAAATTTGCGCGTGAGTGAGGTCGAGTACGTAAAGAAGTGGAATGAGTCAATAAATAACAACGAAATAAACACATATGAAAATAAATACAGAATATAGTACACAAATGTCAGAAGCAACCAATGAAATGCACACGTCCCTGTACATAAATACACATACTGATCTATATATAAATATATATACATACACATGAATAAATACATACATATATACATTTAGATATACAAGTCACAGCAGTATTACATCGCTGTGTCCGAATCGGAGGTAAGCACTTTATCCCCCACGTGATTATACCTTCGGCGTGACTCGAAACGTTAAACGTTAGTGAAGTTTATCGTGCGCACGGTGGAAAGTGGCGGGCTTTCTCTATCTCTTTTCCCCCCGAAATCGTTCTCTACATACATACATATATATATATTTATATATGTATATACAAATGTAACGTGGCGCCCCTCGCTCTATGGATGAAACGATCCAATACGTTTCACATCTCGTCGTGATACTGCTACGATTATTTTCACGTCACGATTAGCATAATTAAACGTTACCTCTCGTCGGCGTACAACATATATCCTGTACATGGGGAGGTACCCGAGTGTGCGCGAGTAATTACGTCTTGCCGATGAAGTAAAATCACATGCGAGAATCATACTGTTAATTATAGTTAACATTTTCATTTTTTTTTTCCTTCCTCCTTTTTTCACATTTCATTTTACTTATTTTTTATTTTTCATCATCGTTATAAACTCTTTTGCGTGTACCTATTACAACAAATACACACGCAATGATGTATACGGCATGACCATATCGTTGTGACCCTAAAATTTCATATATCTCATTTGCAAATTACCATGTTCACGGTCAGTCCAAGGCCATTATTACTGTATATATACATACATATGTGCATTGTTGTATATACGAACTCAACATAGGATCGTAAATGCGGTGTGTGTGTTTGAATTTACGCTTTCGCTCAGATATTCGAACGCATTGTACTATCCGAGTGTGTTATACGCACATTGAACATCGAGTAGTATGCAAGCAGACTAGTTATCACATATATACCGATGCCTATCGTTATGATCAGGCCACAATTTGAATAATGCTTTTCGGTAGCTTCTCTATGTATTCGAATATATACACACAGATATACAATTTGTACTCAATGATAAAATTGTTGAAACAGGACAGCAGACAATGTGAAACGATGTTGCCTTTGTGTATTTCCTTCGCTTTTTCACACGGTTTTCTTGTTGTTTTTCTTTCTATTTTGCCTCTTCATTCTATAATTTCTACGGCAATGGAGATAAAAGGATATTTATATATACATTTATTGTACGACAATTGTACTATTCATCTCCTGCCCTTATTCCAACTAAGTTAAGATTTATCATTAGCCATGCGATTCGATCTTCGATTAACTGTATAGATTTAATTCTCTGATCCGGAAGGCTTACCCGTGTAAACTGTCCTGCCGTATGTCTACTTGGTGGACGGCGATTCACGAGCATAAAGTGGGAGGTAATGGGAAACATGAGAGTAACAAGGAAAGAAAGAGAAGAATGAGACGGTGGTGTAGGGGAGGGAGAGGTAAAAGACAAGTCGATACGAGCCGAGAGCAAAACGCGGGTGCAATAAAATACGTAGTCAGGCTCAAAGCGCCGCTGATCGCGACTATACTGTATAGTATACCTCATCCGCTCGTGTTGGTGACAGTCTGGCTGCTGTGATTTCACTGATATGCCAATAAGGAAAGCCATATAGAGAGAGAGAATACCAATGGATTGGCATAAAAATATCTGAATAAACGGAATAAAGTATAAAATTCTGCTATTGGTAGTAATTGCGATAATGAAACTGAAGCAATATGGGTTTTTGGAGGGAAAAAATCCAATGAAGAATAAAAATAAAATAAAAAAAGCCGATCGTTTTATATATATGCGCACATATATTTATATTCATTTGAGTGTGTAGATTGTGAAGAGAGATATCAAATGGAATTGGCGCATGTCACAATTCCTAAACATGTATTGGTGTGCAGTAGCACGAACCGATATATAGGTGACCTTTCTCGCGACACTGTGTGTCTCGTGGCGCAGAATCACTGATATATACGAATATCTCTGCTCATTCAACTCTTCTCTCAGTTTATTGGATCGTTATCCTGCCGATATACTCACAGCCACCAATTGGCCAGTAGGCAAAAGGAAAATACGTCGATAGTCATGGGGTGAGAACTGCATTTTGATTGGTTGTGTATAGAAAAACCGTCCGTCCATTCTACGATTATCGTGGCAGTGAACTGTGAGTAACTAAAAAACCGAGAATGAATAAAAAAGAAAGAGCAACGAAAAAGAAATAACAAACAAATAATAATGGGAAGAAAAAATATTGGAACATTGTAACAACCGCTGCTGTTGCATAGTAGGTAGTATAACACGATATATATATCCGTGGGGCTAAATGCCCGTGAGACGAAGAATAAAAAAATATATAACATGGTATAGTGTAAAAGTAGCATGAAGGGGTGGAAAAAAAAAGGAAAAAATATATATCGCGTTTGTACGTGAGATGCCTGCGGGAACGTGGAATATTCTTCTTTCGGACAGGCAGCGTTCGAAACGACACTTTCTACTGATCATGAAGAGAATGAGATTACAGGAAAAATTTTTATTGCTTATTTTTTTCATTTGAGGTTAAAGCGACTATTTCAATTTGCATATTGGTACTGTGTATACTTTTTTTTTTATTTCTAATGAGCAATTATAATACGTACGTTGATATTGGACAATTGCACTCAAATAGCCTGTGACCACATCGTTATTTTAAAATCAAGCAGTTGCTTTGAAATTATTGAAATTTATATTGACTTAATGAGAAAGAGAAGAAATTAATAGAGAGATAATCCTATTTTTAAAGCGACATTCTCAGAGGCATTTAAATATATATGTGTGTGGATGCGGATGTGTATGTGTGCGGTATTGTCTTTCAGGTTAAAGCGCTCGTGAAAGGGCTATTCGCTTTGGCCATTTACTGAAATCCGATAGCCGTGTATCTAATTGCTTTTGCTAAAACCGTCCGAGAAACTCAACGTAGTCGACGATGAGCGAGTCACTTCTGCTATACCAAAGTAACAAAATAACAGTCGAGAAAATCGCAAACAGTGAGAGACAACAGACTTTAATACCGAAATGTGATAGAAGAAGGTAGGAATTGTGTCACGAAAACAGCATCAGCTACTGAAGTTAGATGAAACAACGGAGCAAAAGAAAACTACTAATGGACCGGTTAACTGTATGGACATTTAAGTATACCATACTCTGTATCTTTTTCTGAAAGAGTTTACTAGTCAATGTACCTATCATTATATTGATTCGTTAAAAACTCAATTTAACCATCTTGAAAAACGTGACATTTTAATTGAATTGTTAATGAAATTACAGTGAGAATTTAATCATCTGAAGATTTATTTATAACTTAATGAAATGTTTCACAGGATTGATTATATGCATTTGTGTACGTGCACAAGGGAAAGATATTTATAATGTTGGCCTTTTGGGGGAGTGGAACTCCCTGTTGAAAGGACTCGCTAGTTTTTCCTCCCATTTATTTGCCATTACCTCAGCGTAATCTGAAGGATATACAGTAGTGTATGTATATAGTATGAATACTGTGTATACTCAAATTTATATATATCTATATTGTGCAGACTCGAGTTTGCTTATTGCTTTCCTCTAGAATAGTTAATGGTACACCTAGAAAAAATGATCCAGATGCGGAAAAAATATGATTATAAACCAGGCCAAACTTTTTGCTTTATTTTTTCTTAGCCTTTATTTTTGTTTATAAGAAATTATGAGGATATTCATAGCAAGACTATATTTCTTAGCAGTTGACGAATTGTTACATTGAAATTAAATTTGTATAAATACGTTATTAGCAATTATTGAATTGTTTCAATTACAGGAACTGCATTGATAATTTAATATCATTTTACTGATGTGATGAACAAAATGATTTTGATTCAAGATAAAAGTAATAACAGAATTTAATATTACCAACCGACTTATTTTACATTACATCAGTGTATTTCACTTGTCATCTTAAATAACAATAAATCACAAAATGACAGTAACAATAAAATTATGAAAAGATATATATCAACTTATGGAAATATTTCGTGAAATTGATTGCATGTATTCAGTATTCGCTGTAAGAAAATGATATTTATAAGGTTGGTGTTTACGGGTGTAACCCAGTTGAGACGAGTTGGTAGTTTTTCTTCCCATTTATTCACCATTGCTTCTGCCGCAATCTCGAAGATAGTACATGTATATCTTTATATCTGTGTACAAACATATACACATAAAGGTTTACGTTGCACCGATAATTCATTGAGCTGACAACCAGAAATCCTGGAACATATATTTATGCTGTGAGTCGTGCCAGGGATCGGCCGGGTTATATATATACATACATTGGAGAATCGGGGTGACAAGCGTAGAGTTGGAGCGTGATGCACGACGTCCAGATACGCGCTATCATACCAATAACCATTCAAATAATAGTCCTCGAACCGGTTGGTGACGTAGAAACCCACGGCGGTATATGGACCTGCTTTTGGTTGGTACATTCTCGTTCTCAGTTCAACATTTACTTCACATGCATATTCCAATGTTTACATATACATATACAAACTACTGAATGTATATTGTTCACTATGGAATAAGTGCAACTTGGCCATGATATTCTCATCCTATCAATTATTGTATCAACAATTTGAGATGTTGAATGCGAATTTTTATTCGACAAGTTGCAGCATATTTTTATTCGAACTGATTTTTCGCTGATGTAGATATTCTATTCTGACAAATTGTCGAGATGTACTTTAATGTGAGGGAGAATGCTGGTGAATTTGATATTGTAATGAACATCAGAGTGTAGTTTATTATTTCATACAGATCGGGGTTACTGGAACGGTTTTTTGTAGCTTCTGGCGAAACGTGCATCTGATGTTAGAGTTGAGCATTCTCGATGTTGGTTATTCGGTATGAGAAAATAAATGTGGATGTGTGGGAGTTCCCATGAAAGAGCTGGTTATATTCACTGCTGTATATGCGATGAGTACACATGTTTATATGTATGTGTATTAAGTTGGTCTCGTGTATAACAGCGATATAACAGTGTTATTGCGCTCAAGGAATTGACGTTGTTGATACGGTGGATTTTCATAGAATAACAATTGACACTCATGTGTTGTGTGAGTTTATGTAAATACATTGTCGCAATATCATCCTAGTTTGTATATTTTTTTTATCTTACTCTCAATCATATATCTATTGTAATTTTTGTATATTTAGTTCATCTGCTTGTTAAATGTCAGATGAATGTTTATTAGAAAATGGAATATTTTATATTATAAAATTGTTAGCATTTAGTTTGGACATGTTGGATATAATGTTGCTTGGAATCTGTATTGGGTTTTGAGTTTTTTATTATAACTGCATTTTATACGTGCAACGAATTTTAGAACGTACGATTTTCCTTTAAGCTTCATTCATCCCCAGGTTCAATAACTCGATTAAACCATATACATATTTTCGTCGGTATAGATATCTGTTGCTTGGAATTAAATGGATGGCTTTGGGAATGGAGCAGATAAACGGACAAAATATTCGATGGAAATCGCGAGCTTCGATTGAGAGAACTTTATTATTTTTTTAGTTCTGTTGGGCAATTACTTGCACATGTACTCATTCGAAATTTTATAGGAAATATTGATGATTTAATATGAATTATTGATAAATATAATAACTGTTGAATTGTGTAATATTTGCTTGGATATTTATTTATCAATTTGTTTGTTCGTGTATTTTGTTTTGAAATCATCGGTGTATACTATCGCTATTGTTGGATGTGAAAATGATGAATTACATGGTGTATTGAATGTGAAGCAGAATAGAGTCCTTAATTGAAAAATTTGGAATTTTTTTCATTTTTTACGTTGGTATTCAATATTTAAAGTTAATTAATATCCAACACAATTCAGCTATTTGGTGCTATTATATTTGTTGGAGTCCGGAGGGTGGTACGGTTCATGGGATTCTGTGGAAAAGCCGTAGGGGTCCACATAGAAAGGGAGCGTAACACAGAGCTGAGTGTGCTCGTCGGTGTATGTCGCTTGCTATTGAGGATTCCGGCCGCGGGGGTCGTGAATGCTTGTCAACGGTGAGATATGATGCGCGGATTACCCCTCTCCCCTCTTGCCTTTCACTATCCTTCTTCTATCCACGACGCGGCCTGTCGCCATACCACACTTCTCTTTTGATAGTCGCCAATCTCTTCGCAACGCACGAGTTGCTTGACGTTCGCCCATGGCATTTATGAAAATCGCAAAATTTTTATGAGCATTTTTTCCCGATCGACGAGCTTGTATGTACCGAACATTTACATGAATATTGATAAAGATGTAAAGGTAGGGTTTAGTATAAAGTAGATGGGAATTTTTATGGGCAGACATAAGTTGATGAAAACCTAACTGTGATGAGCTGTTTTTTTCCAACCTTATTCATATTTCATAAAAGCTTTTTTTGACGCTTGAATAATCATAGTTTTTCCTGGATCATTCTTTTTTCTTTCATTTTCTAATACTTTTTTTTATCTTCAATTTAATGTTTATGCATATATGTACATTTATAGTGGTGATAAATTTTTTTTGAAATATATACGTCGTGAGTTATATCGCGTTATAGTTATGAAATAACCATGAAATGAAAGTTGATAATACACTTTCCATCTCGTGTAAGCTATGGGATATATACATAGAATATATGTACACACATCTCCGGAGTTGGCGTAACGGTTCGAGTTTCTTTCGTTTATGAGAAACTTTAAAAACGCATGAAAAATTCTTTCATGATCTAAAGGCCGAAGGCCTTTGCGCTGAATTTGAAAACTAAAGTTGTTCAACTTTCGCCCTTTTTTCTCTATCTTACACTTACGTATACCTGAATTCATCCACACTTTTATTTTCTTCTATCATTGACAAAATAAATTTTATTCTTAAGTCTAGTAACTTTTACTCTACGAATATATCAAGTTTGGAAGTGAAGCGATGGCAGTAGTGAGTGGCTCTTCAAAACTGTGTCAACTAAATGCGCATTTTTTGACAACCATATGAAGTTTCAACAGTATTTTTGTGACGGACAATATTGAACTGGAAATGATTTGATACGTTAGTACGTTGAATAGTTCAGTTATATTTCTGTTTGTTATATCACCAGTCGTCGTATATTAATCTCACTTCGAGACATTCAATCACATTTGCAATCGTCAAAAGAATAAATATCATAATAGTAATTTCCTTCTCATGAACTTTGATCATCTTATTCTCGATGTTTAATTATAAAAGTTGTTCACAAATGTGTACCTGAGAAGATAAGGTAGACAACGAAGGATGAGATTGTGAAAAGTGCGCTAGCATACTGGCGGCAACTCTTAAATTAATTAATTAAATGAAAAACTCAGTCGGATCTTTTCTCAATTCATTCAGTCGGTCAGCAGCAGAAGAGCCAACACTTGAAAGAGTTACACTGATTAATGAAATTTTACTTCATCTCATTTATATCTGCAACACATACACTAACAATGAATGTATTTATTTTCTGTTGCAGGTAAGTGTCTGTGGAAATTGGAAAAAAATTCATAATTATTTTCACCGTGAAAATATATCATAACAACAATATAAAAATAACAATTCCAACAATATCGGTTTAAACTTGTCTGAGCAAGGTGAGCAATATTACACTAAATTAACTCACATAGTACGCGGGGTATGCGTGAAGGGAAAGCACTTGACACAAGGGTTGATGAAAATGTGGAGTGGATGTAGGAGAAAGCAAAGGCTTACGCGGCGTCATAGACTCCGTTGATGGTGGTCAACTTTGTCTGACGTTCTATTTTTCCTTCTTGTTTCATTCACTCCCCTTGAAATTTCAAGACAAATGCTTCTTGTTATCCTTCATTAGGACTTGAAATATATTCACCAGCTCTATCCCAATCTCTATTTCATCATCACAGTTCTCATGAAGATTGAGATAACAACGAGGGTGTTACAGATGATGAAACATAATTGAATCAACACTTGAATTATTTATTTAGTGGCAATGAGGGGAATATAAATTTGTAGAAACATATTTGAATATATGTTGATAGATTGCAAATTTCTTTCTATCCGCCATGTTATTATTCCTTCAATTGACTTCGTCTATTTATTATTATACTACCTGCTCATTTCTCTTCCGTTGACGACTACTTCTACCTAGCAATAGAGCTGTGGAATCATCTGAGTCATTGACATCCACTGGCGTCGGCTGTGGAGTCGACCGACGTGAAGTGTGTGAGGCAGTCGAGGGGAGTGAACTCGCGCGCGCTCGCGCGAACACATCCACCAACATCAGCATACCTTTCATGATATACACACACGGTCATTCACGAGTTACTGACGTGTCTGCTGCCTTGTAGTCCCACCCACCCACCACTTTTCTTCAACCCACCCCCATATTTTTTTTTACTTTTTTTCTCTCCCCGCGCGCCACCATTTGCCTCACATGCATTCACACATACAGTTATTACAAATACACACGTATGTGTATATAACGCTGCGACCGCGTCACGTCGATGACTTTTCCCCTTCTACCGTGGGTCCTCATAGAAAGTGACGTGGTACGGTGTGCTACGGTGACGTTATGTTTTTTTTATTTTAACCCGGCTTTCTCGCCCACCCCTGCTTCACGTTCCGAGTATGCAGAAATTTTTTTCCTCGTGCTCAACATAATAAAAGGAAGCAAGAAAAATATTGTCAGCCACACACACGCTTGACGCGTAACCTCATTAAGTAATAATAATGATGAGTTCTGTGATATTATTTATTTATTTCTTTATTTTTTTTTCATGCTCCTCTACTTGCGCATTCGCAGTCTCCCTTCACTTGTAGAGATGTATGTTTTATAAAGAGTATCATGTGATCTCAATGACGACGAGATGGATTTATATACAAAGCCTATGGATACCGAGGGTGTTGGCACGGATACCAAGCTGCTCCTGTATTCCCTCGCAACGTAAAGAAATTGCAATCGATTTTTTTTCTTTCTCTTCAGCTTGCCAAAGTATCGTTTGAAACGTGAAATAATTTTACAATATATAAAATAGTTCAACGATTTTTATGCTTCAAATTATCGTGTATATTTATTCAAGACTCTTTTTATACCAACAAATGAAAAATATGTAAAGAGATGTAGTGATGTGATTTGGAAAATATATGCACGAATAAATTTATAAAATAATCTTGGACTCATATCTCTAGTTATAATTGAGCAATGAATATTATATACACATTTTGGACATATGAATCAAATCATATTTTACTTTATTCTGGTTATATATTAACATCGGAAATATATTACAAATATATCATTCTCCCCTTATTCGTGAGGGCATAAAATTCGGAAAAATTCATATTTATCCATCGTGTCAAATGGAACATGGTCGGTTATTCGTAAGTAAAAAGATTTTGTTGGATAATTTCGTGTTCATGTCTCACGGATAATATCTCCTTGTCATCTTGTATATAGATAGGTGTCGCTGAACATCTAATCTCTAAGTGGTGTCATTTATCTCGAAAGAAGGGAGGGAACTGTCTAATGTGTTCTATATCTATGTGGCGACACGAACTAAGGGTTGAAAGGTGTCGTGGCGCAGGTGTATACACATTCATATGTAATATACAACTATCACATATATATGTATATATATATATATGTATATAAAAGAATATATATATACGTAGTGATATAATAAATACCATCAGGAGATCGAGAGCCTGACTGAAATTCTCGACTATTGTGCACTCACATTTGTACTCATGCAATTTCCTTTCTACTTACGTCTACATATTTACACTTTATATATATATATATATATATATATTTATATATGACATCTGTTGTATACACATTCACAATTTTTACTTGGGCGATATCAACCAGACACGGCGAATTCTTTTGTACAATAGTCCTGCCTGAACGAATTTTCTTCATTTTCTCCATACCTCCTGCCTTTTTTTCCACCTATCTCTATCGTTTCTCTTTCATTTATTTTTCTCTTCTTATTTTTCTTCAGCTTCTTCCTGTCTTTCCGCTATTCTATTTTTTATTTCTCACCCTCGTGTGTCCGCTGTGAAAGCACTTTGAAGTGTCACACACGTGAGCCGCAAGCTGCCGATAAAATATTTTTCGTGTTTCTTCTGTCGACATCATATAAAAATTGGAGTGTTGGTAGTGTGATGGGTACGCTCGATTGTCGACAGAAGCTTCTTATTTTTTCGTCGTCTTCTCCACTCTCACATTCATTGTGATATCTATATATATCTATATATATAGGTTTGTGGTGTAGAAAAAAGAAAAAAAAAAGAAAAGAAAACAACAGAAACATCACATTGGACTTGATCTTAATGGCAGTAGCGTCATATCCTGTCGTCCGTGAATTGGTGCATGTGGGCCCTACGTTCGCTTGTTTACCCAGTAGGCCGGGTATAGCCAGTCTAAAATCCTTAGTAGCATGAAGGCGAGATGGTGAGTGGAAACCTGAGGCGTCTACCGGAACCCAAACTATCGTCTCCCTTTATCTTATATACCAGCTCCCTTTCGCTTTTAGCTTGAAACTCCGTCCACAAGCCATTCTGCTGGCGGTCCAACCGTGAAATTCTATACTTTCCACTTCTTAAAAGACTATTCGCAGCTATATAACCGACACGAAGATACCCAGCCAACATGGCAAATGCAATCGGATAAAGAAAGACAACAATATATAGTGAGGATAAAAAAATACCATTTTAGTTTGTCTCCTCCTTCTTTTTCATGTATACTCTCCTTACTTTCTCCACCCTTGAACAGCAAATGCTCTGCATATATTGTATAGTGCGTCTTAAGACACTGTATGAGGAGACTGAAGTAGTTTTTGAGAGGGGGGAATAGGAAGGAAATGTATATAGATATGTGTGTTATGTGCTCGCGTCATAAAGCAGTGAAACGGCCTTCATCTCCTCAGCTCATCCCTTGCCATTGCTGTTTGTGCCTCTCTCACATATACATTCTCCACTGCTACAACTGTCTCTCTCTCTTTTCCTCTTGTTCGTACACTACCGCGTGACAACCAGCTTCGCATTGGCTGCCGGATAGCGAGGACATAATGGCCATAGTACGTATTGTGTGTATGTGTGTGCTTGAGGAATATATATAATATATATATATATATATGTATATATATATATATTTGTATGTGTGACTGAATTGTGTGTGAAGCGTCATAGTAGTGAATACATGTGCACTTTCTTTTCAAACGAGAGTAAGAGACGAAATTCCTCTCGATTTATTTCTACTATCTTCTCTTTCATATTACGGGATGCAGGGCGCTGAGAATTTCTCACTTCGAGCACTATAGATGCGTATACTGTCATATCCGAAAAGCCATTCGATATTAAAAAAGAAAAATGAAAGAAGAGAGAAGTGGAGAAAATGAAACAGTGAAGTGATGGAAAGTGAAAGATAAAAAAATAGAATTGGCTATTGAGAATTGTCGTATGTCAATTTATTTAATTGTGAAATGAGAAATATTTATTTTTTTTTTATTTTATATTATCGCTGAGGATAATCTGGATCAATGTGAATTGCAAATGGTGGAAGTCAACGAATAGTTTTATGTTGTTATATTTATGTGGAGTTATTTGATAATGAAAATGAAAAATAAATAAATAAATGAAATAAAATAAGCGAAGTGATGAGGGGTGGGAAATAATTGGATATTATCGGGCAGTGGCAATTGTCATTACATTAAAGTAATTAATAGTGCGCGATGATTTTTATGTTTATTTTTATGTTGTCATTAACGATAACCGGGACAATTGTGAATGGTGATTTTTTAAGTATGATAGTGGGTATGATATAGGAAATGGGTGGGGTGTATGAGTATACATATGTATAAGCAAGTTGATATTAATCGTAAATTTATTCGTTAGTCAAAGTTAATTGCCCCCACGCGATAACGTTTACGCATGCCGGTCATTGCTCATAGAAAATCTAGTGCCCCATGTACGACCAACTTATCGCGTTGGGTGGTCTGGGAATCGTAAAGTAGATTAGGTAATTCATCGTGTGCCTACGTTAGTGTGTTGTATATATATATATATGAATTTAGTCTGAAATTGACGAACGATATATTTGTCGAGGGAAACGATGGCCTAGTGAGTTTATAATCAATGCTTTACTGTATAATTTTATATAAATTAGTGTTCATTTAGATTAAAATTTAAACAAATTATGTACCCAGATATGAAGAATTAATCTGGAATAATATGGTAAATCATACTATCACATGATAAATATAATATTTTATTTTTAAAATTGATATATGTTAAAAAAATAATTTAACATATCTTAATTAATGCTACCTACTATACAATATTTTTATAATGACTGACAAAGTTAGGTTTATCGATATATACAGAATTATAACTGAAAAGCAATGGCAATAACCATTTGTCATTGGAATATGTAAATTTTCAGCTTATATAACATAGCTATATCCATGGCTATTTAACACTGTCGTAATAATTACCTTAAACTTTCATTAGCATAATGAAATGAATATTAGTTTACCATATAGGTTTACGTATATAATTTACAAAATACAAGAATTATATATCCGCATATCAGTATATGATAAATGACAAATGACTTTAAACTATTAATGTATTAAATTTAATGTCAACAAATTTTCGTTCGTACATTCCTTAGAAATATTTCCTGTCTCATTTGTACTTGTATTTATATTTTTTTCTTCTTATTATTTATTCCCTTTTTTTTTTCTTTCTTTCTTTTTCTTTCTGTTTCATTTTTTTTCTGACAAGAATGTTAAATTCCATGCTGACACATGGTTTGCAGCGAAATAGAAATGCCAAGTTTCAATCGTAAACCGCGCGCGCGCTTCGATTCGCCCGTGCTTGTTGGTAGCAGATGTGTAGTGGTACTGGCACGCCCGGGAGTAAACGTGCTGAATAAGCATACATACTGCTGCCCTATTCACTCACTCATATCCTCTTTCTTTCTCTTCATCGTTCATTCTTTTTCTTTCTCTTTTTATTTCACCAAACTCGAGTGAAATATATTAATTCACTGTGCAATGTAAATACATACATTTGTAAATATTAATGTTTATTTTTGTTTCTTTTCTTTTCATCTTACCATATTTTTTCATAATGGAAAATTTAATTTATCGTTACAAGATGTGAAATTATAACTGGAATGTTATATCCCCTGATTTGATGAATACTTACATTACTTTTTTACATTTAATGAATACACATTTGTGTGAAGTGTGTAGCGGGAAAAATGACTGTCCGGCGCATAGTTGAATTTTTAATTATCTCGAAAACAATAGAAACCGTTGGGGAAAAAAAGTAAACACAATGTGAATATAATTTTTTACAAGTAGAATAGAGAACATTTGAAGAATGTAATTTTTAGTGTACCAGTGTTTGAATTATTATTGTAGCATAGCATATTATAATATGAAAATCATAATACATTCACCCCCATTTAGTAAATCAGAGTGCTTGGAATTTAATTATATTCTTCTATGATTAATACAATGAACAAAAAATTACAATGGCGTTTGTAAAAATTTCAATATAGATCGCTAAATTCATTATAGTTCCCAGAATTTTTCGTCAACTCTAATAATCCACAAATTTGACAGAAAGTAGAAGTGGAACAATTTTCTTATTCGCTTTTATTTGTAATGTTTTTAATGTGATGTCAGATTCATATCACCATGTAAAAGATGGTGGTTCTAATTTCCCACTTAGTTATTAACCTTTTCCCCTCATTCTGGCAGTATTTCTTCATACTAAAGTTCCTCCATTTATCTATATAAAAATTAAAAAAAATTCATTCTTAGTTCCGTTACATAAGTGACGAGACGCAAGCAAGTTGTTTGTTTCACATGTCCCTGTCTTGTCTATGTGTCGTGATGGCACTTGCCCTTGCGCAACATTAATATACATATATATATATATATATACATAAGTATCGTCGCCACTATGCTCTTGTTGTGACGAGCAAGCAGATCGTGATCGCAAGGTGACGGTGAACTTTGCTCAATAATGATGCCGCGGCACCGGGTGCAGCTGCCACGCGTAGGCGATGACACAAAGCTAGTGCGGTGGTTGGTATATAGACTTTGTCTTATACACTCACTAATTCCATCTCACTCTCTTCCTCTTTTACCCGCCAGTTAGTTACACCCTCGAGGTCTTATCACCCCTTAGCAACGAATTGAGTCTCTATTGCTAGCGCTCGCGCGCGCCCACCGTTGTACAATTTACCCTCGACTCATCGACTCAAACCTTCTCACCCTTGTGTCCCTCTTTTGCTTCAATGTCGATTCCAAGCCCAGCAATTTACAGTACGTTGGCTCTAATTATTATTGAGAGACTGTAATAGTACTAAGCAAGGCACCATGTATAACTAATTTCATATCACAAATCATTCTATGTGTTCATTAAAATTTTTGAATTATTAACCCTTTGAGATATGAGTTGTAATTAATTTTAATCGATCGTGTGGATGAAAGTTATTTCCACTTTTAGGACTGCTCATTATTCTTTCACTGATGTTGATCCTCATCAATTTTTTTATATTTGTATGAGAATTGGTATAAATTTATTCGCAACATTTAGAAATAGCATCAATAAAGAAGAGTAAAGACCATTCACTCTTTGAATAACAATCGTTTTTTCACTTTCCAAAATTAATAATTTATCCAAATTGAAATCACAATTGAAGAAAAACCAACTCAACAAAGTTCCCATCAGCAGTGACAGCATTTACATATTAGTGATACGAATCTAAAAAAAAATTCATTCATCCAAAAGATAAACCATACATAACTACAATTCTCTTTATCTCTTCATACATACCACTAAATACGATGATGAAAGTATGAATTATGAATAGTGACAAATGCAGAGAGAAATGGGTGGATATAAAATAGAAATAAAAGGGGGTTTGGGGAAGACGTAAAGGCGTGGTTGATAAAATCTGAAAGGGATAACTAGGAAGGGTGACTCTATTGCACCTTCATATATAAGTTTTAATATCTACACATTCATATTTATAAACATACACACATGAATTTGACTTGCATCATATTAATGGTGTTTTAGCTGAGTTGTATATAGTACAAACCTCTTCCAAAAGTCGTACGTTCTATTTTTTATTCGCAATGCAGTTGACGATGACAAGTTATATGCAGAGCGTGATACGATCTGGAGGTTGATGTGAGCGGTGCGTCAAGCCAACTCGTTTGGTGATACACTACTTGGACTGCAAGTATTTGGGTGAAAGTAGATGCATGTATATATGTACCTCACTTATATAACGTCAGTCATTTTCAAACATTGCCATACAGATGAAATGAGTGTAGGTGTTACCATTATATATACACATATACTTCAGTACTATGTATGTGGACTCATGAGACATACATATGTGAGTGTATACGTACTGTCACACACCTTGAGTTACTCGTTTGTCCATGTATGTACGTCAAAGGGCCCAAACATGAGGGTCGAGACATCGGGGCAAAGAGAGGATAGTGCAGGCAAAATGTGCTGGAGTAGGTATGAACGAGAAGCGGCTGTGGAGCGCGCCGGAGCTCAGAGGGTGTGTAGTAGAGTAAGAGTGTGTCTAGACAGACAGGGGTGACTGAGCCGCGCGCGGGTTCCTACTTGCTGGTTGGCTGTATTGCTGCTGCAGCCCGGGTGCAACCCTGCAATGTGTGTGGGGTGCATTCTAGAGGAGGGATATGGGAGAGAGAGTAGTATGTACTTCTTGGGTTGCGCAGCGTGTAATGGTTGTCGACAAGTCATTTGTCGTTAGACTGTGAATATAATATTTCTTATAAAACATGAATATTGTTTTGTCATTTTTTTTTTCAGGAAAGCGGATGCTGAACAAATGTTTATTGTTTCAGTTTTTCCGTATTTTTTTGTTTATTTTTCAATTTTCTTGTTTTATAGTGGACACGAGGAAATGATAATTATTGATTATGAAGTTGCTGGGGAAAAATTTATTGAATGGAGGTAGTTTATAATTTCACAGTGGGGTTCACCATGTTTCCATGATCATGAATGCTCCTATTATCTATGTATGCATGTATTTATATTGTTTGTTTATATGAATGTGTATATATGTGGAAGGTTTGTAATTATCCGTACCATTATTGAGATAATGTATGAAAGAGTCGTAAATTTTGGATGTATGCACAAACGGCTTGCTCGCTATTTCATATATTCACGCAAATCCAATCACATTTTGTGGTTCCGAATTCAATTAAAATTATCCGTTGGTTTCTAAAATTTGTCACAGTGAATAGGTGTATATAATGGATTTTGTAGTATTCGTTGTAATCAAATACTTTTGCGGTCTACGAATTCCAATCAATCATTATTTGCATGGATTGATACTCTGGAATGAGGGGAAAAAACAGAGTTACCAGTATTACAAATCGTTCTAATGAAACTATGACACACAGACAGACTGACAGTTATTTGTATGTAATTTGTGTGTTCAGTAAAGTCAAATTGAGTTTCCACAACTGTATGATGAACAATATCAGTGTCAGAATAATCACGAAACCGTTTATGGTTTTGTTTTCATGTATTTGGAACTTTACTGCACTATTTATAATCGTTCGATCGTAGGTTACATTTTAAAACAACATGGACCGTTCTTATTTCTCATTTTAAATAAGAAACTGTCGAGTATGATTCGTTGGTCATTGTCAGGTCTTTGTTAGGTCATTGTCTCTGCTCGTTTGTTTACCTGCAGTCTGTTCTTACTGTAAAAAATAGAGAGAAAAAAAAATATTAGCAGAGTGTGCAACGAAGTGAAGACGTCGGTGAAAACACGTCGCCATTTTGACAGATGGTGGTAGACTTATCGCGACGCGTCGGCAAGTGAAAACACTTTGGCATTCGCCATGTGTTTTTTTTTCATCTCTTTCCGGAAGGAAACACTTAGTCGATCGAGCAAATTCATTTTTTACGTTTATCGACTGCATTATTCGCTTTCGTTCATGTATTTATTTGACTATGTAAAAGAGCAAATACGAAAATATGAAAAAATATTGAATGAAAAATATAAAGAAAAAGTGGTAGAGTAAATATTGATTGCAGCTAAGTGAATAGTTGATAGAAATTTTTGAATAAATTATTTAATTGGCAGTGAAGAGAAATAAAAAGCACCGTCAATGTAATCGTCTATTGATTCCAGTAGCTCCAATGAGAAGGGTTGCATTTCGGAAAGGGGGGTAACAGACCGCCCTCCATACGAGTTAGTCTCGGCTTTAAAGTCTAATGATATGAGGAAGGGTGAAGCCATTGCTTACTACTGTGCAGCTATTGTGTGTCCTTCGTTGCACTGTATGGCTCAACTCTTGCACCTCATATTCAATTTCACTTACTTCTGCCTTACGCAACTTGGTACGCCCTTCTTTCCCAACTTATTGTGAAACTGTATTGTCTATCTAACTATTCTTGTTTTGCATGTTGAAAACAATTTTACGTAGTGATAACCATCTTCATTAAGATGACGTTACTTTGGTGTGATATTGAATTACAACAATAGTTTTCACGGTATTGTGAGATACTTTTGATTAACAATGAGAACTAAAATAAGGATATACGATACGATTTCATGGACTATACGCACTTAAAGGGAATACCGAGTAACGTGAAACTTCGTTTCAAACCTAAAATTTGCCTGAAGCGTATTAATGCACTGTTGATACATTAGTTAAACTTTTGTCCCACAGGGGTTCCTTCGACCGTACGAATCTCTGTGTACACGTACGCTGTTTGTTATTTGTACGTTGAAGCATTTTGGAATTATCATTGGTAATATCATTTTGATGGGGGTGATTCCATTAGGATATATTCATTACGTAAAATTATAGTGAAAGAAATTTATTACACAATTTTATAGAAAAGATATCAGTGAAATTGCATAATTGGTTTTCAATCAATTTTAGAATTTGATGTTTGAGTTGGGAATGGAAAGAACGTTGGATTGTCCGATTCAGTAAATAAAAAAAAATTCGTATTGTGAAACGAGTTTTGTGATATTGTATTGCACGCCGTTGTGTATTCGCATTGATCTATACTCCGTCGATCAAAGGGTCTGGCTACACAACAGTTAACTAACCATAAACAATGAGATTGTATAATAATACCCTGTTCGTACTGACAATTGATTTCGTTGAAAATTCGAAATCATTCATTTATGAAAACGAAACTTTATTTGAATATTGAAGTTAAAAATGCCATACACAAATGTGAAATGCAGTTAGAATAAAGGAAAAAACTGATTTTTCATTGAATCATTTTTTTTTTATTCCAGTAATAATACGGTTTGAGTATTACAGACATGAGTATGTAAATGAAATAATTCAATTTTCACTAGGAGAGTTCATCATAGTAATTGTATAAGTTCAGGAAAATGAACTGGATAATTACCAGGAAAATTACCAGGTTTTTCCATAATTCTCAAATACGATGAACATGTTTTAGCGATCTTCCCTTCCAATTCCACTTGAGAAGCCATTTAAAAAATTTGACAATGAAATTATTAATGTCAATCAATTTTGAGTACTTTTTTTCCTTTTTCAAATAGAGAAATTCACTCATAATAATGAATGATCTCTATTAATATATTTCATTTTTCAATTCATGAATTCCAAACTAGACATTGATTGAGTCGAGGTAGTGCAGATGAAAGTGTATTATACAGTTGCCGAGTTTATGTTTCAATCTTGATCGCTTCATCCACATTGTGTCACCAATATTTTAATCCCTGTCGCAACCAGATCTTCCAATTTTACAAATCGTCAAAAACATCACTGCAATAAGTATATATACATATGAACACATACCCACAAGTTTGTTTAAGCACACTCACATTTATGTACACAAAAATACTGTAATGAAAATAGATGTCAGTGACACTGGATATCGGAGGAACGAGAGAATATACACGAAGGTATCGGATAGCTGAAATCGATTTCCACTAACGAACTTTCGCTCCGATAGAATGAACCTCACGTGTACTATACCTCTGCCCACCTCCTCTTTTCTCTTCCTCTCAGTTCCTCTCTTTCTCACGCGCGTTTGCCTCGATGTATTCAATAAGTGGCGTATAATGGTCGCTTAAAAGCTAAAAGTGACCCAGCAACCGTCGAATGGGAGACATAATAAAGATAATTCACTTGATACACTCTACCTGGTGCTGGTAAATAGAAAAAAAAACAAATAAATAAAAACGATGGAGTGAAAAAACTGAGGAATAAAATTAAAAAAACTATGACAACGAATACATGAAAGTATATTGTATTGTGAGTTTGAAAAGTCGTCAATAGGCTATCGGTAATGGATGAGATTAATCGCTATTGCAGACTTGCGTCGTTTCACTCAACCAGATACGCCGATTCCCAAATCGGTCTTCGGTGGTATCCGTTGAGCAATTAGTAATCGGTACTTGGGCAATTACGTTGGCAAAAACGCCGGGAATACCGTTTCAGGTTTACGGTACGATAAATCTTGACCGGCACGCAATTAATCGGGCGCGAGGCACTTGGAAACACACACGCGGTGAGGAGGCCGGGTGGTATCTGGTTGACCCCCGCATGGTCACTCTGAAACTCACTACTCTGCCGCGATTTCGACCTCTCTCTCCTCCCAATGTATATATATACGTATTGGTAATACCAATAAAACGTGGTTGTGAATCTGGCCGCGCGTATGGCTGTTATGTATGTATATGCCAAGCAACACTATACATAGCGATGGAGTATTATACGAGAACCAAATGAAAACCAAGTGGCTCAGTGGAGTTTGCGAGTTCCAGAGCGAGTATATATTGTTGGACCGACGATGCTTTGCACCGACGAGCTCGCGCCTGCACCAAACATAATAACAACCACCAATTAAAATACCTTATTATGGCAGAACAATACTTGCACGAGAGCAAACATTATATAGAGACGCTGGTGAAAAAGAGAAAAAATAATAAATATAAATAAATGAATGAATGAAAATCGAACAATGTGGAATACGAATGCAACACTTTGGCACGATTCATCATTAGCGAAATTTTAATCATCTTCAATTTTGTTTTCCTATCTGTAAAAATATTATATAATTCAGTATTAATAAAAAATTATTGGCATCCAATGACATGATTGCAAGCAAACAGATATTGTTAAAAATATTTGAAAATCTGAATTGGAAAAATAGAAATAAATGATAAACTAAAAGCCAATCACATTCAAACTTATCGAGTGTACGTAAATTACACTGAAACAGCGACTTAACTAATTCATAGAGTAATTGAAGTTAATAATATAAAACCTTGAGAAATTGAATTCACTTTATTTAAAACACACCGTGATAGTGTGACTTGTACATGAAAATTAAAAAGTGTGCTTCTCTTTACTCATTAACTTTTTCTGCGTGCCGCAGGGAATTAGTTAGCCCCTCACTCAACTTCCTACTTTATCAACTACTTGAAATTTCGTATCATGACATTCGTGTATTATTCACACAACCCAATTTCCCTCATTTTCTTCCAGTTAAAACATGAATTACTAATTATAAAAATAAAAGAAGCAAGAGAAGCATCGAAAGTGGATCAATTTTACAGATTGCATATTGAAAGAGACGAATCAATCATGTCGCTCATGGTGATTCCCTACTTTTCACATACAATAAGTAAGCGGCTATTACGTACTAGGGCTTCTGACAGAAAGTAATTAAGTCTGCTTATATACTACAACTACACTATGTATCTATATATTTATATAGATATTCTCCATCTCTACACACATATATATATATATATGTATATATATATATAATGCCTGTAGGCTATATGTGCAGCACCAGTAGAAACGGCTGTGCCGCGTCGTCGTGCGCGTCGTTATTAACGCCGTCGTTAAAGCGGAGAGGCGCTAAATCCTGAGAGGACGCGAATATAAGGTCTCCTTTACTCGCTTCTCTCGGTGCAAAAGCTTTGCGGATCCTTTCGCCATGAACCAACGGCTCCCTCGGGCCTAGCTGCTCTCTCCCACACTTGCCATTTCCGCGCCTTTCTCTCCTCAACGTCATCCCAAGTATCCAACGTCCTGACGGTAAGCCTGGATATAACCTCGGCCGTAACGATAAAGAGTAAAGACCATAAAAAATTTCCAACTTGAGGATTTATCAAGCGAGAGAAGTTTTGCTCGATCAACGAGCTTGTTTGCCCGCTAGCTAACAAGACATCATTAAAAGGCAATTACCAGAAACTGTTTTTCTTCTTCAGTTCTACGAAATATTTTCTTCTTTCCACTTTTTTCCCTTTTTTTGCCTTCTCTTCATTTGATTTATATATAACATACGTGTATGCTTTATGATCTGTGTGGCTCGTGTTCGTTTAATACTTGAGCATTAAAATATGCTTGCAACAATGAATCATCTCATCGTTTATGCACGCATTGTCCGAGTATGCAGACGACAATTCGAGAAAAGGAAGAAAAAATGAAGAGAGAAAATGTAAAAAAAGGGCAAAAGATCGATCGGGCAATGGTGGGCATTGGCCAATTGTTTTTCTCAGTGACTATACTTGGAAATGGGGTAGCGAAATCCAGCGTCACGTCACACGGCAAAAACAATATTTATCGAGCCTACCGATAGCCGCTCGATCTTTGGGACCTCAGGGTGATTGATTAACGATCAACGCTTGCATAAAAATGGCCCAACTCAACGTGCACAAACACAAATACAATTTCAAACTCATGCACAAACATAAATGTATGTTTGTATTTGTCTTGCGTTCCATCTCACTCGTTAATCGTTTCGCATTGCCAACATTCTCACCGCCTCATTCTAAACCTCAATAGCAATGTTGCACGAGCATTGAATACTGCATATGTATGTGTATATATGTAGGAGGAGTCTTACGAATTTCGCATCGTTTATTGCAAAACACTACTTCATTCAACCCTCTCTTTCTCTTCGTTACGCCTTTTTAGGTGACATTGCATTTGTTTTTTTTCTGGTTTATTTGTTTGTTTTTCTTTTTTTCCTTTTCCATTCTCTATTTCTTTGTGTTTTGGTTTCATTCTCCTTTTGCCTTTTTATATTCGTCCTGTTACTGGACTGCATTAGCAGTAAAAGGTGCGCGCGCCAGTGTCAAACGGCCGTACCGAAAATTATTCTCGCGCGAAAAACTTGTCTCTCATGTTAAAATTCAACGTGAACGATTCACCGATGAGATTGGATGAAGTTGAAAGTACTAAAGTGAATATTCGTGAGTGCATTACAAGTGCATTGGGAACTTTTGATCGTACAAGAGTTGGGCAGTGGTAGAAGAAATGGGTTGATGGAGAATGAAACAGAGAGGGGGAATAGTATTTGACGTGTATATATGTATTTAAGTATGTATATATGTACGTGTGTATATACAGCCGATAGAAATTAAGGTACGAGACAGACGCAACTCTTAACGACAGCGTCACGACCTGAAAATTAATTGATTAATTAATTGGTTCCTCGTTATCTGACGGACGATGAGCTCTACAGTCTGCTGCTGCTACTGCTGCTGCTGCTGCTGATGCTACGACTTTTCAAACCGGTTTCACAGCGGCGGAACATAGCAAAGTACGAAACGAGTTGAGTCACTTCAATGAGTCAATAATTGACATTTGCGATAAGGTATTTAATTTAGTAAAAAATTGAAGGAAAATAATAAAAAGAAAAATAACAACTTTGTGAAAATCAATTTGAATTTAAGCAAATCATACTATTAATCGAGCGTTGATAATTAAAAAGTAAAATGAATGAATAAAAGTGGATGAATAAATGTACGGAAATAATCAACATACACTATTATTGTTGGCGCGATGCGGATATCTCCGTTTAGGGCATTAAGAGCGCTCTAAACACGTACCTTGTTAAGAACAGTCGCGTGTGTTCGTGTAAAGTCGCATGGTACCCTCCCATCTAACATGAAGCCCTAACATGTGTGCATTGTTTCCCACCAACAATTTTTTTCAGTTGATTAAAAACTTTTTTCATCTCGAATTTTCAATGGTAAAAGTCATCTCGTATGCACAAACTCGAGTTCGCCAATTATTAATGATTTAATTGGATGTTTTCATTGAAATGATTATGATGTAAAATAATATTTTTCAATTTTCACATGAATACATTTGAAAACAATAGTCGAAATCCAATAGTGATTTTAGGGGTTGCCAAAGCAGTTGACACTGTGGTCAAAGTAAATAAGTACCATTGAAGTTGAGCTTTACCAAACAATGAATATATTATCCCACAACGATTGAGAAGTAATTACTATTAGGGACCAGCATGCATACCTATACCCATTGTGTATATGGCAATACACTCACGCTGGTGTGGAACGTCATTAATGTGAATTGGTACTAATGTGTTCGCATTTACCTCGTAATTCCCGCGATTAATAGCAGATAAATATAATCCAACCTGTGTAGTAATAGTTCGTAATATGAATCGTTATTAAACATTGGTAATTATCCACCAATAAAAACCAATTCGAAAAACCAAAATCATTCATATATCAATATCTGTTTGCAATGAAAAATCAAATGAAATGAATAACAATAATTTTATCCACATTGAATATTTATAAAAGCTGATGACGTTGAACTGTATCATTTGCAAACCGCCACTGTAGCTGAAATAACCTTCGTAGTGTACATTGAACATAGTATTCATCGATTATTCAAGACGTATCTACCCAAGACGGTATCGTACTAATAGCAGTAATTACTAACCACGCCATTAGCTTACCCGTATATACGATGGGTTTGCGTACACTGCATTGACGGTACTTATTGCCCCGTAGCCGCCGTGTGCTTTTCACCATCGCATAAGCGGTTAGAGAGGTCGTGGATGAGGCGTCGAAGTACATCGACCCAAGAACGCAAATTATAATTCCATAAATATCCATGGATGAAAACGTGCTGAGCTCCTCATACATTTCTCTCTTTTGTATCTTTCATATTGCTCATGCTATCTTGCACTTATCATCACTTGATGCCGATGAACTGCATTGCCGGAAGTTTAACGAACAAATTTGCTATACATGTCTTGCCAAGTTGTTGTTGTTGTTGTTGTTGTTGTTATTGAAGAGTTGGGATGCACTGTGTTCGTTGGCCGTCGGCTCCGATTCTGATTTAATCCGACACCCGGTAGGCAACCCGGCAAATCACTTGTAATGCGCACCCGCCGAAAGATGAAATTGCTGCAGTCCATCTTGTATATAAGCGTGAATTATATATTAATCGAAGAGATGGAGAAACCGGTCTGTGCGCCAAGTTCATTTGTATTCTTTGTATTCGAATAATATGTATGTGTCATTTGCCACGTCAGAATTATACTCGAGTTTCTTCAATAGTATTCGTGAATGGTATGTACTCAGTGCAATTTTCACAAATTGTCATCACGCGCATGCATGTCTGAATTGTCAATGACATTGAGATTTTTATTCGTGGAATTTAGCAGCTGGTGAATTTATACACAGACATTCAGAGCAAAGAATTCTTGTGGGATAATTTCATGGACTAAATTGTGGGATATTTAAGAAATGGAATAAAGAATTGGCGATGCATGAGAACAAATTGTTGCTCGTTAAAAAGAATTATCGTTCTATTTTAATAGAAATGAGATTGTTACGGCCAACGCATTTGTATTTCTTCTCCTGTCATTTCGTATTAAATGTGTTGAATATCATCACAGCATGTGTTAGAAAATATTCCAGAGTTTAAGACTGACAGAATGATTAGTGTGAATATATCAGCGAGAAAGTGAAAATAGACAAAAGTGACAGGAACAAATCACATTTTTACCAAAATTAAATAAAATATTAAATTAATACGACACTAAGTTCATTCGATTTCCACATACAAAGGTAACATTTTGAGATATGTGAGTGAGATGCATTCTGGCTGGGATTTTTGTCTGATGCACTGAAGCGTGACGGAGACATTTGGGTGATTCGAGAAAACGAGTAGGAAAAAACGAAAAAAATGAAATAAAATAGAGAAAAAGAGATGTGAAGATATACGCGAGCTGAACGATAAAACGTATAGAGATGGGTTGGCTAGCAGGTAGGTTAACGTATATGAACGGTAGTATAACGTACGAGCTTGGAGCGCAGCCAGCCACTATTTCACACGAGCAACCCAGGTTCGCGACCAGTGGTCGGCTAACCTTCGTTGACCAATGGACCACTGGATAACCCATGCTAACTCGGTCATCCGTTAGAAATATGCTTATGCTTGCATCTCGGACATTGGTGTTCTTGAATCGACCTGGATTCCGTAGCATTTCTCCAACCACCGCAGGAATTTGCTTTGCGGCTGAGAAAATTATCGGGTACAGTCATTTGAACCAATTGAAGATTGAATGGGTCCACAGTTCGGTAGTTACTGAGGTTATGTAATATACCTATGTATTAAAATTGGTTTTATTTTACAAGAATTTTATCGTTACGTAATAGTTATGGTTATGTGGAATAAGATTGTTTTAAGAAAATATTCCAAGTTTATTGTCATACTCGGACAAATTTATATGCACTATGATTATTAGAACAAACAATTGTGTTGTAATATTACAAATGCCAATTGAAGACATTTATTTTATATTCATAGTTTGAGTGTGAATAAAATCTAACTTTCGCATGCGCCAAGTAAGTGTATTGCGGTGAACAAAATGTTTACATCTCCAGCAAACGTTATCGTTGCAGATTCGCTTTGTTTGGGTTTGTATGAATATTTTTGTAAATAAAAGTCTTTTGGTATTGCAATATTTCAGAGAAATATAAAAGCCAGTGATGCAGTAAAGCGCAACGGTCATTGCGCTTGCACTACTATTGACTATATCACTCATACCTATGCATATGTAGTTTTGTAACTGGAAGATATGAGTATGCCATGACATTTTTAGATGTACATGTGTCGTCAATATGAGGAAGTCGTAATCTGTTGAAATTGCCAACGACCTGACGTATTATGACACATGCATCATCGTTTGTGCCATTTGAACCGAAGTTAATATTTCAAAATGTATATGTATACACGTGTATCAATTGTTAGAAAGTGACACAATGGACTATAGTGAGAAATGAAAGAAAAAATTTATACAAGTCAGCGTGGAAATTGAAAATGAAATTCGTTTTTTCCTATCTTTTCTGAAAAAAAAAGGATATGAATATCATTTCTGATGGCACGAATAATGTATTGAATAACTGTCTTGGGCGTGTCAAGGTAATGCTTTGCCGCCTGACACGCGACATGATTAATGATGTTCAATATAGTTGAGGGTTGGCTATAATTTTCTAAAATGGAGAGAAAAAAAATCGAATCGTCACTTTGCTAATTTCCGGAGAAGAAAAAAAAATTTAATAACATCGACTCTACCGTGTCAAATTTGATGAATAAACTACAATAGAGCGAGTGTATAGGCTCGAATTCTAACTGTATTTCATATTGATGAGGGGAAGAGTTGAAGTCGCGCTACGCGCACAACCGTGGCAGGTACGCGCGAGAGCGTGCTGATGTTAAAGGCCCTGACGAAGATAAATAACTTTGTACACATATACAAATGAGTGACTCTCACGCGATCGTGATAATAACCACATTATGGAGAGTTGTATTTGAAAAGTTCTTTACATTTTTTGCACTGAAAAAATATATTTTCTAATGTTTAACAACGAAATTAAAACACAAAACAAAATCTCATGTTTTACAACTGTCTTAAATGTCGTCAAATTTGACATTTATAATGTGATAGGTTTATACTTTAGTGATGATGGTACTCGCGTAAGTTTACTGTAAAGATTTTACCCCTCCCTGAAAAACACTCAATGAAGTCTCGACGCAATTAAACTGGACATATAATTCGTGAAAACGTGTCTGGCAGCTAAGAACCCATTTTGGCGTTGGGTTCAGTCGTAAATATCGTCGAGGTCGAGTAAGTGCACACTCGCGGTCGACCATTTCCCTCTAGTATTTACCTGCAGACAGCCATTCCCGCATTACAATTCTACAAACTATCTGTAGAAGATGACACACACTCTCATATGACTGTTTACTGCACATTTCATCCATTATTATTAAGGAGTAACTGTTGAGATTACGCTATTGATTTATTTTATTTTGAATGTTCATTTTTGTAAATTATTGTAGAAAAACAACATTAATATTTGTTGAACGAATCGCGTTTTAATAATAAATGTCAATGATGGCTTTGAAAGTTGGCATTTCAATTTATTATTAGTTCCGCTTTGACTCAGCTAAAAAAGGAATATTAAAAAATATGATGTGAATATTAAATTTCACAGCTTGAAATCTTGGAATTCACATTATATAACAGTTCTGGGATCAAAGACACGAGTTTTGTTTCAATTTTTTAATACTGAATGTAATGAAAAAATCAACACTTCTTATGTTTTTTATTGGTACATGCAAACGGCTGTTTCTATCACTCATTTACTTAGAATTTCATTTGTAGTGATTAACTTGGATAATTTACATTTATAAAGAAGAATGAAAATGGAGATGTGAGCAATTTTATGCATCGCTTGATAATAATATTGTGACAAACATCGTTTTCGTCTGAGTAAGGGCGCGTTCGTTATATCGATGTCTGATTAAATAAACGTCTCTGATATTGTAAATTGAATTTAGAATTGCAGACGTTATATCGTGTGCCGTTCTGAGGGAATAGTATACAGTCTAGGGTCTGTACAGCTGTTTCCCCTGTGTTACTTTTTCGATTAATTTTCGAATAAATTGAAAATTATAGGAGGGCTATAGTGTGAATGAGAATGCGAGAAATAAATTTAGAATATATTATATGACTCCAGCTGTTATAGTTACGTCATTGCGTTATCTCTTTACTCATCCAAATCCCCTGGATCATTTCGTCCAGTTATGTACTTTGGAATAGTCAAAATTTACTTTGCCTAATTCGCGTTGAAGTTTTTAATGACATTTTGCAGTAACAAGTGGATTGCGTTAATACACGCATAGCTCTTTTACTACTCTGCAAATGGTTGTCACATTGCAATTGAGTTTCCAAATAAACAATTCTATTTGAACTAATCGGTTTAGTCAGTGGAAAGTTTGTATTACTCGCAAATGATTCACCAGTGTGAACTAACATTTAATTCAATTTCAAAAGATTTTGTCGTGCTCGTTTTTTCGTTGGATAAAAATTCACACTAGAATGTGACTGCGAAACGATTGACGAATGCGCCGTCGTTTCTGGGAATTATTAAGTAGATTGAGAAGTTTTAATTACGTTGGATTATCTTAATTATATTAGCAACGTGGATATTATTATGCTCTACATTAATCGTACATACTTTTTCCGGAGAACTTCAATCTGAAGTTCCAGAGATTTTAAAATGCTTTCATCATGTTTGTTTTCTCGTCTGTATTTACTGTTATAAAATGGTAAAGCTTATCTGCTTCGCCGTCAGAGTTTACTAATTCTTTTGCTGGAAAAAATCCTGTTAATTATTGCAATGCAAATCCTCTTTGCATACCTTCATCGAAAATATTATCGCAATAACTTATGCTGTTGTTAAAAATTACTTTTTGAAAAAATCCTGGGCTTTTGACAGGCATTTTAACATGCGTCACTCGGTAATACATACTTGCAACTGGATTTTCGTTTATCTGTCACCAATTACAGTCGCTTTAGTCTTAACTTTTGTTTGTGGCTAATCACCGAATCTCTATGAAATTATGTACCACGTGCGTCTTGAATTCAGTTGTACGTAAACATTTTGTCAGTCTTGTGCAACATTGAAATCCAACTACAACGTAGACAGTAAATTCCATCGGGAACAATTATCTGCGCAATGAATGTGCCAGACACAATCGAGTAAAGGCATACGGGACAACCAGAAGCTGAAAGTTATGCGGGCAATTTATGAGCATAATGCAATTCTCGGTCGAGCAGTATACGTGCGCGCACACTCACTCCTATGTCTCTTCAGAACTTTGTGCGAACTTTCAAGTCTCAAGTTGGTCACCCAGTTAACCATTGGGGGAAATTTCCATCTTCGGTGTAACTATTACTACTTTGCTTAAGAACGATATTGATATCTGCAGTTTGCGATGTTGCATCAAGTGTAAACATAAAATTTTGTGGTTTCCTTTTTATTAAATGATGCCAGACATTATTCATTGGTGATTCTTTTTTTTTCACTATCACAAATATTTCATTATAAATTAATATACTTTTCCAGATATAATTATGAACTCTATCTGAAAACTTTATTACATTTTACTATTTTATCAGCATTCATGAACAAAGCATCCCAACAAATTTCGTATTAATTATTTATCATACACTCGCTTTTCAACATGAAATAACAATGGCTACAATTCAGAGTTATATTTGACCACGACGCAATGACGGTTTATTCAACGTAATTAGTGAGAAAACATTCAATGGAATAAAACGTATTTGAAAATTTCACCGAGCTTTGTTTATCATCCACAACAATTGTTATTGCAATTGAAAACAATTGGTATTAGTGTAAACATATAGTCGGTAAACTGATTGTGGATATTCTATGGACGCACTGCTGATAAATATGAAACTATATTATTTCACGTTGAAAAATTGTTTCTTGTTTGCTTCATTCACAAATATATGCGCACATATATTCATATGTAATCCTTTCACCCGGATTATCATTTTACGGTAAAATCAATGTGTCGTAAGTTCATGAAGGTCGGCGTATTATCCGAACTTTATTAACGGCTTAGCACATTTGCCAGCAGTAACTGGATTAATGCCTCTTTACGTTCTTTCTCCCTGATCTTAAGTCCTTCTCGGAGAGCTTGTTATAACACCATCATCATGTGTATGAAAAAAAATTGGTCAAACATAAAATGCATTTAATTATCTGAAAAGAAAGTTTTGATATAATTAGATTCGAATCATTTTTATGAAGACAATTAATGTGCATTGGTGAATTTATAGACAATTATTTGGTTGCATGATATATTATTCTGTTATTAACGCACAGTAACACGTGAACGCATAGTTTTGCTTATCCTAGACTCGATTTATTTCCGCCAGTCAAGAGGGCGGCCGAGACAACTCGATTAAAGTTATGCCCGGCGGGGCTTCGGCGGAAGGTACGAACGTTGATCCCGCAACTTGGAGGTCGCGCCGCCACCTTGTTACGCGTAATATATAATGGATTTTTAGCCGGAAACGACGAGGCGGCCGTACATCATGAGGCCCTACTTCCGTCCTGCCCATAACTCCCGTGTGAGATCCCAACCAGTTGATTTATTTTACCGTTGGGTCCGGCGCAGACTCGTCTCACCGCGGCTCCATTATCTTCATGCCAGACACCATAGCCGATCCTTGAACTATCCTTATGCTATTCAGTTTAGTTTCTCTTTTTCATTCGGGCTCATTATACTCTGCTACGATGATTTGGAAGAAATTGAGTGACTTGAATAGCCAATCATCTTGAAGAGAGAATTTTTTTTTCTCCTACTCACATGAAAATTGCGGATCAAATATCAATGAGCAGTCGGGCTGCATTATGTTTCTCAGAAAAGATAATATCATCAGATGAAGAATCAATTCAGAAATGAATTGATGCCAGACTCATCAGTGTGTGAAATTCTGCCAAGTGAAAGGACAAAAAAAAAGAATGTGCATTCAGAAAATAGACGAAGGCATTCGGAAGCAGAGAATTCTCGTGGGGTTGCTAACGACGATTGAAGGCTCTTTCGTCCCTTTTATTTTTTTTCATTACACATTACCAATTTACTTGATGGTTTGGCAAACATCATAGCTGATATATATGTGCAAACTAATTTTTTTTATAGCAACTTGAATACCTAGAACGTTATTGGTATTCTAATTTACGCTTTATTAATTTTTTTTGAATTTATGAAGATATATTTATGTGATTCAATACAAAAATGCAGTGCTTCATGCTTGGTACCAAAATATTCGGCGCATTTTTTCTCACCCTAACACATACATATATGTATATATACGTTTATTAGTGTACAGCAGGCGCACGCGACACGGCGGGGTGTTGTAATATGACATCGCAGCGTGAAACCAAACGGAAACTGCTCGACTCGCGCAATGAAATCACGCAAAAACCCACCCTGAAGTGAGCGAATCAAGCGAGAGCACAGAGAGCAAGCAATCCTGCTCGCAGCAGGGTGCAAGAGTGGAGGGTGTCGCTATTTTTCATTAACCGCTCGATAAAGCGAGTAGAGCCTCTTCCTCACTCAATGTTTCATTTGTCCCTTTTGCCGCACTCCCATCTCTACCCACTTACTCAACACCTTCATTCTCATCTATCTCCACCTTTTGTCACGCGCACCTCTTGCATTCATTTCTTTGTTTCATTTTCGTGTTTGTCAGTGTGTATCAGAGTACCCACTAAAAAGAAGCATGAGCTTAACAATATTATTCTCGAATTCTATAATTATTAGCATTAGAGTAAAGCGTGATTATTTCATTTAAATGTAGCTAATTTATTTTATGCATTAATTCACCATGAAAAGTGTTTTAACAGTTTTTACAGATTAAAATCTTCCAATTTCTATTCAGCTGACTCATTCAAATCAATTAATTGAATAAGATTATCATCAATTGAGTATACGATGCAGTCATAGCAACTGTTTAACCGCTGATTGTAATAATTATCTTTGTGGTTTTCACCACAATCTGGACTAACTTTACAACTATCGATTTTAATTGAGATAGGGAAATTTTGCAGCTACGGATTTGTGACAGAATGTCTGTTCTATTAATACTTTTCAATCAAATTAGGAAAGATCAAGATAATTGATGGAATTTAGAATATAATCATTCGTATTACGTTCATCAATGTTTATATTGTACGATATTTTAATTCGTTATGAAAAATGTCTTGAGGATTAAACGTGTATGCTCATTATTATTCGTTCCTCACATATATCAATCTTCACATTTTTCATATCTTTTAAAATATACTTGGAGCGTATATTTCTCATTCGTACGTGTTACAATCCCACCTACTATGTTCACTCATTTGGTGCCCCTGCTCCTGTTCACGGAAAGTGTAGACGCATCCTTTGTCGTTCCAGACGCGATTTTTTTTTCTCATGTTTCTTCCTCAACCCCGATTTCTATTCATTTTTTTTTCCCCTTCATTTCTCTTCTTCCCCTTTTCATTTAAGTTTTTTCCTTCTCATTTTCTCTTCTTCGCACTCTCATTGTTTTATTCCGCTAGTATTTTCAAGGCGCGAGAGTTTACTGCCTAAAGAACAATAAACCGATGAAAGGTGCGTTTGAGTTTCACAATTCTCTCTCACGCTTGACATCGCGACACTTGAACTAAACTCATTAAGTTTCTTGCTTCGTAGATATTACAGGATGAAAGACTGTTATATATTGTATATTACTTCAAAGATATACTTTATTGTACTTGATAAAATTTAGCGTAAGGAGATTTGCAATATGATGCTTGTTATTCAATGGATATAAACGTGTCTCTTTACAGTGAGCATGAATAAGATTTCCGAGTATCTCGTTGGTAATAGTAGAAGAGATCGGGTCACAGTGATCCAAAACTCTCAGTTCAATTCAATGGCGACATTATGTAAAAACTTTTCCAATCATAGGACATTGGTGCAACGTGATGTCCGCATTTCAATTGCGAACGTCTTGTACGGAGCAGTGCTGCATTCCAAGTTGATTCTTGCTGAGTCAAGAGATGAAACATCTGACGATGTGTCCTTTTCATAAATCTATTTATTTATTATGTTTTTATTTCTTTTTTTTCCTCTCTTCCAATATTCCATTTTCATTCAAGTGATTTTCTCCTATCGTCCGCGTCGAAATATTCCGCCATCGCCAAATAATTCTCACGTCACTTTACGTACAAACTTTGTTTGAGAAAAGAAGAAATATAAAATAAATGTAGAGATGAGAAAATTGAAAATGTATAAAAGCAATTGGAATACGAATTGATATTTTTATTCAAGTATATTTGCATTTAGTTGAATTGGGTAAGCAAACAATTGTGACATTGAGGGTGAAAATAAGCAAACGACGAGAATAAAATAGGAAGAAGAATCGTATAAGAAGTAACTTGCATTGGTAAAAGAGGGCGTTGATGTAAATATAAATATTGATGATGAAGAAGGCATAAAAAAAAGTTATAATACTTCGAAATAGAGTGAACAGAAAAAATGATTGTTAACCTAACTCATAACATGAAACGAGAAATAAAACAAGCGATGGTATCCAATATAACGTTGAAACAACGATATCCAACTTTTTACAGATTCATAATTGCACTGGAGAAATATTCACGTCGGGGAATGTGTTATTCCGTCGCGGTTAGTGTTCGATAAATTCCTCCACCTAAGTATAACCAGTGTGACTAAAGGGGCTTGCGTGCCAAGTGAAGATAATTTAGATTCCCATGGTGTGATTTACCAGCTTTTTATTGGCCCTTCACCCCTCACCGATGGGACATGTCTAGTCGAGTTGTGCATAGCGACCTTATGTAACCCCATATGGCTTTGAATTCCTTACACCGGACGAATTTCACCGGAAGCATTTACTTGGAAAATTCGTCTATACCTTCAATGAAGTCAAAACTAACACTTGAAACTGTTTTTATTCCACTCCCATGTTCTTCCGCTCATGCTAATCGAACCACCATTGTTATAATCATTCCTCTCTAACAAACATAGATTTATTGAACGAAAATAAAGCTATCAATAATCCATTTGATCATCAGAACAATATTGCGCCGTTAATTCGTGTACGTCAACTAAAACGAATTATCGAATAATTACGACGATGGTCGAGAGGCAATAGTGCACTGAAGCAGGTGCGCTAAGATTAGTGAGAATAGTGAGGGGTTGGGTAACGTTAATGCCCAACTCTCCTTCTTCCTTCATCTCCCTTTCTTAACCCAGCAGTGTACGAAGCGTTTGAGGCCACGCCGTCTACCCCTGGGCGCGTCCAGCAATAAGGAGCTTCAACAGTGAGGGCGCTCGTGCTACTGGGAGAGGGTGAAATAATTGTCGTAACGCGTGACTTTCATGCCAAGCATCCCTTGCGCGGCCAACCAGCCGGGAGTCTAGAACCACCGCAATGCACCCATAAACTTAATACTGCCGCTTGCTTCAGCTAACGTTCATTCCTTCGCTCTCCATCTCGCTTGCTCGTTTGCGCTATCAAAGTTTCTCTCACTCACATCTATGAGAGTCATAGCCCACGGCACCATGCAATATAGCGTATCGCTACCCTTCCAGCAAGGTTTCTACGTTATGAGTCTATAGATACATCCAATTTTTACTCAGCAACCAGGTCTACCAATCTCGGCCAACTCTATGTCTTGCGTCTTGCTTCGATCGGTCACCTATTTCCTTCTCTTTCATTCTTACATCCTTTCACGTTTCCTCGCTTGCTCTGTTTTCTATTCTCCCATTTTGTTTCTTTTTCTTCTATCAAGACTTTTAACGATTGCCACGAACTCGGCGTAAAACTATCCATGCGTTCAATGTACCGAGAACCATTGGCACCCAAGATAAAAATTTTTCATTGGTAAGACATTGAATGTGGTACGTTTATCATCCGGTGCCATGAAATTCTTGAAATTAAACTATAACTCAACCATTCACATATATATATATATATAAATATATGTATATATGTGAGTTTTCTGGCGTTAAACAGTTGAATGTAGTTCGAACGATATAGAACTTATATCGAGATAGATAAACTCGTTAAAACCTATCTTATAGGTTATATTATCATATAAAGTTACATACACGAATAAACAATATACATACATGGGAATCTACGAATATATTATAAAATATGTGTCTGATTCTATTTCAACGACGATTCACACTTGTGTGATGTTCAATAATTTCCGTAGATATTCACCTTCAATGACCATGCGTCATAAAAATTGATATAAATAATAAAACGTGCGATTTTATGTATTACAATTTTCATTTCAGCGAGAAATTCTATTTGTATAAAAGAAGCAGCGTTGTGTTATATGTCACGTAAACAAGAAAGAGACTATTTCTATTCAACTGAATTGATGTTGCACTCAAACGGTGATGGAAAAGTCTATCAGATCTCGTTTCTATTTCCTCTATAATACCAAATCATCTCTCGAATGTATTCCATTTCACATGTATTTCTCTATACTTCTTTCATACTTTTTCATTATAAGTTGTGCATTCACATGTATATATACATGAAGATCAAAGTGATGGCAACATTTTGATAATCCGGAAGCAACAAAGCTCCCTAGAGTTTCTTCGCCTAACTTGTAACGAGGCCTCATTGCGCTTTGACATTATGAATTACCATTTCTTGGTCTTATGAAGTCGACCCAGTAACTTCTGCCACAGTCTCACACTAAGTAGCTCCTAGGTAGATAGAACATATTGTAGATTCTAGAGTAGTTAGAGTAAACCAAGTGGGTGGCAAAAGGTTTCCGCATATGTCCCTTGTTACATCTCCACTCATTTGTAACCTTTCTGTATAAACTCTCATCCTCTCACTATCCATCTTTTCTCTCTTTTGCCCCTTCTCGTGAAGAGCCTATACCACAAATGCCTCTTACGGATGTGGTTTCCTACTGGTATTCCATAAACTCAGCAGACTAACAAGTCCAAGATAGGGTTGGTGAAATATATGTGTGTATAGGTGAGATGGTAGGACAGTTAGCGGCATGCAATAAACTGTAACTACTGTTTCTATGGTTTTCGCAGAACTGACTAACTGTTATCACCTAATTACGAGAGGCAAACTAATATCACTTTCTCTTCGCTATTTTGATTTGATCACATCTTTTTATATTTAAATACCGTACATATTTTAATATCTCACATGTATATCCGAATAAGAATGTAATAATATTGGCAATGGTTTTCTCAGTGGCAGAACGACGACTAATTCTGTTGTCGTTGCAACAAGTTCCTACATGACCACTAAAAATAAACATCCACATCCAATTTAATCATTAAAAATCACAATATTCACTAGTTGAATTCTTTTATGTCCCAATAGAAATGTGTATACACTTTGAATACGAGTTCTCTATCTACGATACTTTATGAGCCAATTGGAATAAATGTATTTTCGATGTATACTGAACATAAAATGCGAATCTGTTTTAAGAGCCTAAGCGAATTGAGATGATAAAATCAATTCATATATTTATTAACAGCCGAATTGGGATTACTGAGTGAATAGTAAACTTGTTGGAATTATGAGATAATATAAGTCTGCGATATCATAAATTTTTATGGGTAGCAAAACGTAGTTGAGAATAGAAAGAAATTAATTTAAGTAGATAAGAATTTGGGGAGGTTACATTTACGTAGCTATTTCTATCTTACTTGATAACACAATTCAGCAGTTCTTCAATAAGTCTTACAATCACATTCTGCTTTCTGTTCACATATCAACGAGAATATTTGTTTTTGAAATCACTCAATAAATTTATTTGTATTGCAATAACATTCGATCTTTATTCATTTCAATTATTATTATCGTTTGTTTTATAGTTATGATACAATACCGTGACTATTCCTGATTTTCACTGCACAGTATAGTTTGTATTTTTCCCTTTGGCTTTCGTTTCGATTCGTATCAAAATAGCTGATGTGACCCAAATTGAAAAATTTATACTGATTCTCGGTACTACTCCACTATTATTGCTCCTCATTGCAGTAGCAGATTGGTGCTAGATGAGGTGGGGCCAATCTCGCTTGAGTGCCTTATATATTTCCATATAAAAGATTCTCTCATTGGCTCCATACTGAGTCGAGTGAGAGACTGGTGCCCCAGTAGTAGATCCAAAGATTTGACGAAATCGTTCTATTTCACAATGGAGAAAAAAAAAGGAAAAAGGAAAAAGGAATGGATGAAGAAATAGATAGTGAAAGAAAAAGAGAGAAAGTCTTTATGACAGTGAAATTGTTTGTAGCCCAGCGGTTTGTCGTAAAGTTGAATAATAAAAAGGACGTCGACTTCGTAAAATGGCTTAAGACGTTGAGGAAGAAGATTGCTGCATACTGACGACTCTTCCACTCCCCCCTACAACACATTTCTTCCCTCGCGTGAGTTTGGAATCTTACAATGCATACATATAGCCAGGATATTATGAGCTTAAGTGTACGATACGTATACATGTGTATAGATATAATCATTGATCCTTTTTTTTTGCGCAATACTCACGCGAACATTTCAATTTTAACCAATATGGATTACTTTTTTACAATCATTGGATATATCTACGTCCAATGGTACTGGGAAACGGCACTACCCAACCACTGAATGCTCCATCCGCAACGCAGACTGATAGATCGCATTCGATATCACAGAAAATTCAATTCATCTCCATTCCCGCACGCGTCGATGGTAATGAAAGTTCCGAGGTAAAGAGAGAAGGTGATATAGAGATAGTTATACATATATATGAGCAGACTTCCAATTCCCGCTTTAGGGGACATGCAGCAGTATTGCACTCAACTTGTGTGTGTGGCACTGTTATATATATTCGTATGCAGTGAAATGGCTGATGTCATTTCAGATTGGCTCACAATTTCGGTGCATCAGTTGTGCAGTTTTCTCGTGGGATTTTTTTTTATTCATCAATAGTTCAAGCAACTCAATATAAATAAATAAAAGTATATATACATATACATCCTGGGCGTAAACATATAGGTATTAACTATTATACCGATTGCAATTAAAATGTTCCAGCAATACGTCTGTTTTTTTTTCTGTTTTATTTAGTTTTTTTTCATTCAATCTCATCGTTATATGTACCCACTTGATGTCTCTTATACGCTCTGTGGTATAGATTGATGTGTGGATCGATAAAATAGTGTGAAATAATTCATATTCTCTTCTATAGATGTAATGGGAATGTGTGCAGTTCGCATTTATCTTTCTCACATTTACACGCTGTACTATTTTATGCACTCGCTTTTCTTTCTCTTGCCTCTCACATTCATGTTCACTCGCTCTTCATTTACTCTTTTTCCCTTGCACACTCTCTTTCTCTCTACCATTCTCATTTCCTTCTGCCTGCCATCGTTTCGTTCTCTTTATAACCATATAGTGCAATGCGTCAATCCAACCAACCACTCTCCACTGACGCGTTTCGCGTTCACGCTCAACCTTTGTGCTTTGCTTTTGCCTCGCCACCTTTCGCTCTCGTACACCTTTTGTTGTAACCAGAACTAAACGCGTGTAAATTGGCACACCCACCAATAGACTACCAGTTGTGATCCCCTGTACTCAAACAACCAATTCTTATAATACACATACATGTGCAAAACATTGACAGACTATGTGTGAATGTGATCAACATGATTGTTTATTTTCCATATTGATTAAAAATAAAAATATTTATTTCTTTTATAAAATGTCTGTGAGCTGTTGGTAGTTGTATTGCACCAGTTTCCATTTGTATGTAGAATATATGGCGGATAATTGAGCCACATGACAGTCTTCTACCTGCTAATCCGTATTCAATGAGTTTCAGTGGTTTCAATTATGCTAACGAGGAAACACACAAGTACCATACATATGTCTTTGGTGCAAGCATCCCAATCGAATCTTCGTAAATTAGCATCTAGGTCAGATGAGATACAATATCCTAATTTGTTAGGGTATTCGATCACGTATAAACGTGAAATTGCACGTAAAGTCTATCAGATTTTCACCAAAGAAAATTTCAAAGAGAAAATAGTATATCTAAGGTTTTCCTTTTCTCCTTTTCTTATTGAATTTGATGCTTTGACAAAATGAATGATAAAAGCAAACATCAAGTTAATTATAGATGCTTGTTCGTGGATAACATCAAGGTTTTCATGAATGTATCTTAATATACATTGATTGATAAATTGATGGATCAATTAAAAGCTATTGTGCATTATCAATATGATATATGGAAATGATGCTATTTAGAAACCTCCGGAAAAAGTTGGAGGTTAATGGGATGAGTCATAGAAGAATAAGAGGTTACATTGCATTTTGCAGATATTAAAACATTTGATGATGACGTATTGAAGACTCATCAAACATTTCGTCTTTATCGAAACTAAAATCAGATGGCATTTTAATAAAATGCCTCTAGATTTATATCAATATGTGTATTATTTTTATGGTTGTGTATATACGATGAGTATGATATGGAATAATTGAGGCCCAGCAAGATCTCATTTTCACACGGCAGAGTTGTTGGTTGGCGTACACAAGTTGGTGCTGCACCTCACGTCATGTGCCGCTCGCGGGGAAGAGCCACTTACAGAAACGATTCCCAGTAAGTGGATAATGAGAAATCGTTAAACTGGTTCCGAGGCGGGTGCGCGGCATGGAGGCAAAAGTGCCGACTCACATCGCGCGCCACAGTCGACTTACGGTGCGAAATCGACACCAACCTTCACCCTCAGGCCACACCATGGGACGAAAGAACGCGCGCGCGAAATATTTTTTTTAACGTAGTCTTAGCTTTTCATCATTTTGATATGTGAGCAATTTTATTCATAACTGTTGTGTATTTCGTTGTTTAATGTTTATCATGGTCAATTTTCAAAATACAATTCGTTAAGGCCAGTAAATTTATTAACCTCTTTGCTTTTCACATGCGTCATTTGCACAAAACTGAATTTGTGCATGGCCAATGTCATTCCATTTACCTCGTTAAATTTGTGCAAAGTATTTCACGGTTAGGTTAAAGCTGCATTCTCTTGTGCCCCTTCCATGTTTTTCTCTCAGTTGTTATTGTTCTCTTTCTACCTTGACGAACATGATTTATCCAAGTACCGGAAAATGAGTGGGCTCATGCGTATTCGTATGGATATTATCAATTCTGACTGTGACCCTACGTCTGACAGTCATAGTTGATTTGCAAATAATTTGAATTCATTTACATATATTTTGTAATGAATTCATTTATCTCTGGTCAAACAGTATTATTCCAGCGGTCTGTATAATAAATTTATTAAATGTAGATTAAATGATACCAAAATTTTCATGAGAATGTAAACTTTTTGAACACCCAGTATACGCCCAGTATATGTCTGCACCTACGCGAGTCAGACACGCACATGTCGAGGGGGAAACAATCGAGGCGCACGTATATGCATTTCAGTTTTCAGTTAGGGTCGCGCGCGCTACCTCCAACTTTTGTCGCGTTCGCACGGTTCCACACATAGTTTTTTTTTTTTCTTTTTTTTCAGTCTGTTTTTCTCTTTCTTTTCTTTCACATCAGTCTCATTCTCTACCGTTATTCTGTCGAACGCACTTCACACCTCATATATTCACATATTCACTCTGAGTAAGATGACGAGTATTGAATTTTGCATCATTACAAGTTATACGAGTCTATCATTGTATGTGATTTTTATATTGAGAGTGACATTCCGAAGTATTTGGTCGAGGATAATAATAATTCGTATTTTGAATTTTATTATTGTACTTTCAATGAATGAATAATTCTCATTGTGTTCAATAACTATAACTGGGAATGTTTATTTGTTCTGCAAATGATATCGAATATTTGTTTGTGATGAAACTATTTTGTCCTTACATGAGCGATCAAATTACTCTAGACGATCGTAGTTATTTTTCGCTTATTGTTTAAAAAAATCATGTTTAACAATTTAGATTGTAAAATTGTAATCAAATGATAATGCATAAAGGATTGTACTGAAATAGCACAGAAATGCGGATAATTTTGCTGAAATTCCCATATATATCCTTTATTCTATAATTAAAGGTATTAGTTAATGCATCTCGACATTGGTGAAAATCCAAGTTTGATGGATTTGTTATGCATAGTATGATGGATCGTGTGTGTATAGAGACAGTGCTGGTAGATTCGTTTTGCTCTTCGAAATTATGCGAAACTAGTTTCTGAGGGATTTCCAATTTGCCTCGACCCCGATATACACGATCGAATCTCGATTAATTTTACCCTACCCCATGATACATACCCGACGGTAGTGGGCAGGAGAAATTGTGATCCAACCACTGGTTCATCCGTCGCACACGGGTCGCTCGCTATCTCCCCCATTTAATCGAAAAGAAATCTAAGGATCCAACAGCCAGATGTATTCGACTGTGTGTCGCTGATTGGCTGAAAAAAAAAACTATTCACATTGTGCTTTGGCTCGTGATGTATCTGTAGCGAAATTCTATTATCCTGACTGGGGATTAATCCAACTATTCAAATATTTATTTATAGAACTGCAGATTTTTTACAGAACATTTATACAAATCTTTCAATAATACATTTTGATTTTTTCACTCGCATTTATTTGGCGCTTTCATACATCAAAAATACAAAGACTAGTTGATAGAATGACTGAATGAAACATTTTGAAATTCACCAAGTGCTAATGAGTGCAACGCAGAGGTTTTCAACCCTTTTCACCATCTCATCACTTTACCTACTCTCTGTGGCTGCACATCCATTCCACCATAGAGTAGTCTTCTCTCTGAAGTTTGATTATATTCACCCGCGTAAGTTTACTTTTCAATTAATCGGTGGGCATACTGAGCACCGGCTAACTCTTAACTATGCACTAGCCATTATCCGTACGAGAAGAAGTAATTGGAATCGCCAGTTATATCCACAAGCTCGTCTTTACATATGTGTAAATACGTCTACGAAGTTTAATACATATAAAATGAGTATCCGCTTATGTGTGCTGAAATTTCATGTGTTTAAATTCACTCTCATGGTTTTCAAGCGTGTTTGGTATGAGAAAACACCAATGATCTACGAAGAGGAAACGCAGGATATTGTTATTGCTTCTCGAGTTGATTCGTTGTCTCTATCAGTTCCCAATTCGTTAAAAATAGCAGGATCAGCGGTGTCGTTGCTCTTATGATCGATGACAGGGGCGCATTTCCTCTCATTCCACTCATCCTTTTTCCTTCTCCTCCCTCTTTATCTCTCGTTCTTCCTATCTCTTCGATAAAAGCATCTTGAAACTCATCGGTGTAATCCACTGGATGGGAAACCAATCCAAAACTGGCAGCTTATCAAGACCACCAATATATAACTCGATTCTAATAAAATTTCGCGCAAATTAAAATGAATCAATTACCAAGTTAATTACTTTTCCAGCAGCGTCTACCATCTCAGCTCGATACTTTGTTAACATGGCTTAAACACCTTGTACGTTGGCATTGAGGAGATGTCAGATAATGATGAAAACAAAATTCCGATCTCTTAATTAAAGATTTATAGACAACTTTTTCATCCTTTTTCTTTCTTAGAATATAATTCTTCATTTGAATAGTTGATAGATATTTATGACGAATAAACTCAAGTTGTTTTTGTCATAAATTTATAGTGACGATATGATGTTACATGGTGATGAATAAAAGCAGAAACCTCATCGATGAGAAACTTACTTGAAAAATCCAATAATGCCTCGAACGTTTCACGCGTAAGTCACTAGAGTAAACGGATATAAAGATCCCCGAGGCGAACTTCATGACTAAAATGCAAATATGTTCGGTCGAGATGCTCGAGCAAGGCTTTTAGTACGCGTAGGTAGAGTAAGAGAGATGGGAAAGATGAAAAAAAAGGAAAAAATATACACACACATATATATATAAACCATTGGAGCTGTGCATGCATTGCCATCCTACACCTTTCTCTGGCTTCCACAATTTTTCTTCCTTTACACTCTCTTCCTCATTCTACCATATCCTGCAAGACTGCCTGGAGCATTTACCGCCACTTGATTTGAACCCGATTCACTTTCCCTTCCTGAAGCACCGGTCCGGATATTTGCTTGGATTGCTCATGGAAAAAATGTTTCAAACCTTCATTCATATATAACGTTTGATGTTGCAGAAAAGAATCCGAAGAAAAAACAATAAAACAAATAATAAAATGAATCTCATATTGATAATTTGTTTGATGAATCCTTAATGCAATTTTATTTAAATATTAATTCAATCAGAAAACAATCAATATTTGATTATTAAATATTTACCTGAATCGTTGCATGTGAATTTGTTTAAAGCCTCAGTCAAAACGCGAGAAATTATTGACAAAATATTTTTGATGAAAACCTGGAAAATTGTGAACCGCATTGATATGACGGTTTTACCATCGTCGTTATTATCGACGCTTGCATGCATATGCGTGTTTCTTTGTGTGTGAATGTGACGCCAAACGCGTTGAACTGAAAAACGAGACACAATTTATATATACTTAGTCACACGCACACACATACACAAATATGATGATGTTGGCTAATACAATTGATTTGGTAAAATCGCCATCAGGCTTTGTACATAAATACCATGTGCACATATGGCTATTTATATATAGATATATTTTGGACAGTCGTCGTGTTGTAGAAGTGTTGGCACGACTGATCGATGGATTAATCGATTCATATAGAGCCGAATAGTGACCATACAAGCCACCCACCATCATCGCCCGCAGTTCCGCAATATGAGATCCTGTCAGCTACCTGCTTCATACTGCATTCATCCGGTGAAACGCCATCACCGTGGTGGGTTTACGTTCGCATATTGTTGCCCTCTCCGCGTTACTACTACCGTTCGACATTCTGAAACAAGCAAAACGGTGATCGAAGGCACGCTCTATCTACATCCGTTTTGCATTCCGATGTTTCCTGTGGCTATTTGTTTACACTGTCCTGTTTATCTATTTTAGATTTTAAATTGACGTCATTATACTTATTTTAGGGAAAACATTCCTGTGGAATGTTACATAGAACTTTCCAATTATTCACAACTTATTTATACTTATAAAATATTATTTAGTGTAGATTTAGAAAGTTCAGTTGAATTATTACTTTGATTTAGGTAAAATATTCTTTATCATTTGAATGCATTTCATGTGAAATCTCTAGTAAATTTCCGGTTTTCCCGGATTCTGTCTTTCCCCTTATGGCCCGACGTACCAAGGGGTCGTAGGTGTAAGGGACAGAAATTTGAATTGCAGATGTGCTAAAGCCTCTACCACCCATTTGTTGAACCCTGTACGTTGGATATATCTAGGTCCGGGAATAACCCGCAGTGCGACCCTACTCGAATCAGGCTCGCTTCGAGTTAGAGCCCATCATTTAACGACGCCCATGTAGCTTGGTACTGCCGGATGCCGCGTTTCGACCAATCTCCGGTTTATAATCAATTTGATTTACCTTTTTATTACGCACCGTTGTACATAAATAGAATTGTTTTAAAGTTATTCCTTTCAGTTTTTCTCTTTGAAGTTAACATTATAACCAAGCGTTTCCTTTTTTTTTTTAATACTCTCTTGCGACTAATATTCATTCATGTTTGATAGTTTTAAAGGCGTGAATATAAACAATTTTTGTCTTTGCATATTCTCATTGTAAAACTTTTTATGCCTTTGGCACAGTTTACTCGGTAACATGCGCGCACGCGTGTGACATTTATACCGGAAGCAAAATGTAGACATACGTCTTGGGTGTTTACACTGTATAGCACACTACTTTGGACGATATAAAGCCACCAGCGAAATTGCGCGAAGGCATTAAAAAAGCGTTGAATGTGTTTTTGTTTGTTACTCATTTTTTCACCTTTTCTTTGTAAATTCATAGCTGTAGTTGTGCCAGTATAGTACTCTACCGTTGCCATTTTAAACAGACTTTTCAGCGGTAACTCACGCGGTTATATATGAAATCGTATAGTCGGTATAATGCGGGGCAAACAACAGCCATTCCGCAAAGTCAACCGCAGAGTTTAGTTTCACCTCGCTACCTATTTAATACGCAGTTACTTCACATATTCTTGGTTATTCTGGGTAACGTCACCTGGATAAGTGAACGTGAGCAGTTACTATTTACAATAGTAATGTGTAATCTCTGCAATTTTATTTCCACATTTCAAATGAAGAATAGTTGAAGTCAGCGAATTGAAATGATTCCAAACGTTTTTCAGCAAAGTTGAACTCTAACGACGAAAACATTGATAAATGCACTTTTAATTCCAGTGAATCAACTGCATTTTCCCTGATAAATGCAAACATTTGTATCAACTCCATATTAATGTACAAAATGAATCGAAACGATTGAATTGAGGGTTTAGTTGTGGAATAAATTAATTCAAATCGCTTGTCGGTAAACCTGTTTCAGGGTGGATTATACTCATTAGAGACTGACGCACGAATGCGCATCGTGCACAGCTCAATCTAGCTCCCAAGTGTCGTATATCTGTCGGTTGATCATCGAGGGAACACACACGTATACAAATATATACACACACAGCGGGCCAATTCTGATGATATTATGCACATTGTAGAACGCGACCAGTGTGTTGAACCGTGTGCAGCTTCATCTCCAAGATGCTGATGCTGATTTCATTACTATTCTTAGTTGATTATATCGAACTAATTTGTCTCATGCAAAAGTGATAAAAATGGCAATTGACAATACATGAATATCATGCAATTAAACTTTATTATTATAAACATTAGCAAGCACAACTGTGTTCAGCTCGATATTAATTCCGAACAAGATGAAGAATGATAATAATAATGAATAGAAAATATTGGTGAACACAGTTTACGGTAGAGATTAATCTGCATTGAAAGGAAATGTCGGCACGATGTCTTGACTACTATTTCTCCAGTGAATATGAATGTACATGTATCTATACAGTAATTTTTTCGGTTCAGTCGTGCTCATATCGAAGCAACGCGAATCAACGATGATTTATGAATTTGTGCCACGCTCGTAAACAGCATCATTTGCTTCTACCTCAATTTCCATACGTGCGCGCGAGGCAGACTCGACTCGCACCCATATTGTTCGCAGTATTTTTTTTGTTGGCATTGATTCAGCAGCACGGCAACCCATCGATATAGGCCTGTAGTCGCTCGCGCATACATGTACATACGAATAAATTGAACATATACATGAATACATTACCACAGAGGAAGCATATAAGCCTGCATGCAGGCAGTTCATAATAATTCCATATTTCAAACAAACAATACCGCGCTCACAAACGTATTGTCATTAGCGAAGAGCGACGGTTCTGCAAGCGAGTTGTACAAACTACCCATGTTCGATGCGAAGGAAAAAAAAAATCGAATGACAGCGTAGTAATTATTTTAGAACTATAGTCTAGCGTTATTCACATTTTTGTTATAGTCGATTCACTTTGGACAATTCAATGTCCATTATCCTCAATTTTTTTTGATAAACCTCTTTTGGTGTATCCAATTTTGGTCTGATCAACCATTAGTCAATTTGGTCTTGATATCTTTTTATTATCTATTGATAAGGTTTTATCTCTATTGGCTGAAAAAGTATAGAAATACATTTGACAGCGAGTTGGGATGGTTGTGGCTGGAGAGAAACCAATCTACAAGAAAGAGATTAAAGAAGTTGCAGAGGGTGATCGTGAGTTGAGGTAGAATCTACTCAAAGAGGGGGATAACTCGAAGTCGAAAGGATTCCAAGGAGTTTGTCGTCAATGTCTTATTCTATTCCTCTTCTTCATCCGCTACTTTTTATTTTTCCTTTTTTTTTTTCTTGTCCACCAACTCCGTTTCATGATGCAACCTTGGAATGCATGAATCTCTGGCTTTCTTTGAGACTGCGGGTTGTCCTTTCCAAGAAGCGTTGAAAAGTGGACAAAGCTAACGGAAACGAAAGGGATAAGCATTGAGGACAACAAATAAAAATGGCATTACAGTCGAGAAACTAGAAAGTCGAAAACTATGTTTCGAAATCTTTTGCGTTTACTGTAACGAGCAAATAAAGATGTTCGGGTTGTTGAACGGATATTATATTGCGGTGCATTTTTGACGCAGTGTCAACGATTCAATCTGATGTACGAAATTTCGTCCCTCCCTTGTTTTTTCATCGTCATCCATGCGTTGAAAAAAATTTTTTTTCATTAAAAAGTATATTGGCGAAAAGCAATTTTCTTTCTTAAGCCTTTATTCCAAAGTTTTTTGTACGAACAACGAACATTAATTCAAAACTACATCACTTGATCGTACTGGAAATTGTGGGGGTGTTTCTTCAGTTCACGTGTACGTTTCTCAGTGGATTCTCACTGAGAATTCCCGAGACAACCTGTTCGATCTTATCGACGATTTTACCAGCTTGCATGAAGGAGGGTAGGTAAATCCACTTTGGGATTTAATCTATTCCCCTCTACGGATTGGCGCACCTCTGCTTTACGAAACTCTGGTGAAAATTCACCATCAGCTCGAGCGAGCTTTAACGGTTATCACGTCTACCGTAAATGGGAAAATGCGCATCTTCTCGATGTCAAGACTAGTTGCTTGGCTAGTACATCAATGCCGTGATGTTTTTTCTCCATTCTTATCATAATCCCAAACAAGTTAAGTTTGAATATCACAAAATCTACTTCTCTATGTGCTCACTCTCACTACATTTTCTTGCCATAATATCGTTTTAACGTTATGAAAAACATGATGAGAAAAAAAATCAAACTGAAATTACAATAAATTCAAAAGCCATCGTGAAAATAATGAGGAAAAAGATTTAAAAAATGTGGACGTATGCCGATAGAATGATGGGTAGATATTTCCAGTGACGATATATAGGAGACCGAGTTAGCAGTAGCAGCATCCACAGTAATCGCATTTCGGGAGGGTTGTTCCCGTCGGATGAACACCGTTTGAGCCGCGTCTCTGGCGACGACAGAGTAACAGCATCAATAAATCGTCCGAATCCGAGTTACAACCGGCCACGAACGAATCCTTGTCGTCATATAATTCAGGCGACCCTATATCCTTCGGTGCCGTCTGCGTCACAGTGTTCACCCTTCCATTTTGTCCCTGTCTGTATATATCTTCTCGCATATGCACATATATACTTACACGTGAGAGAAAGTGAATAAATCTGTAGGAAACTCCACCAAGATAATTTTTCACTGCAGCGTCCTCCAACATGGATTTATTCACCTACTCCAATCACCATGATGCAACCAATGACATACATTAGTCGTATGTAGAGAGGTATATACCTTCTGAAGGATGTAGATAATTCACGAATCACCATTTGCATTCAACACGTTGCAATGAATTCATAGATCTCGTATGCAAAACATCGAGCACTGTTCCTACGAGCTCTTACTGAAGAGAATGTTAGAGATGATGGGTGGATGCGAGCAACTAGCGAACACGCGCCACAGTACCTATCATTGTATGATGGTATGTGATGTTGGTAGTGGTGATAGCGGTGATGGTGGAACGAGGAGATGGAGGACTTTGGAACGTAGGACGGGGATGCATTTAGCGCTTAATTCGGGCCACGATGGTTGGTTTCCCAATGTGATTCAGTGCAACCGTGCAACGCTACCGCTACTACCACCCTCTAGCGCGCCTAATGAAGACACATGCTTCCAGTGGCGCAAGCCAAATGATACCCGGCGCCATGCATACGTTCCTCGTGTCGTTGCATTCTGTTCCGTTCCATTGTACCCGTTAATGGTGTACCCAAGAGTTGAAGTTGAAAATTCACGGGAACCACGTGAGAAAGAGAAAATCGAGTGCATATGTACATTCAGATATAGATGAGAAGATCGATGACGAGTATTTTTTTTTTTTTTTTACTTTTTTCTTGTTCGTTTTCATAAGGAATATTTGGTTAATTGATGTGCAGATTTAGATAGAAGAATCGATTGTACAAATTTATGGGTTGATATACAACAAATTCTCGTGAGAATTTAACAGTTCCATTGCGATTAATCCAATGCCAAAGGCTAGTTTCAATTTAGTACTAGTGACTCCATTGGGAATACGCAGCTCTGTGTAACGAGAATCGTGGTTACGCTCGCTTTAGCGCAGTGTATTACAAATGCCGTCAACCACGTCTATGTATACTATGCAATTGCCCTCGTTTGACAATCCCATACTACTGCCCCTGGGACTGTCACAAGTTTCTCAGAAAATCATGAATTTCTGTGCACAAATTGTCCAAACGCATGGAATCATCAGTTTATAGTCGTGTGGAAGTAATGGATGAGGAGCTGTTGGTCGTATATTTCAACGCAAGTGGACACAAAAGTTGTTCCGTCCATATCAAATAAATTTTGATATAATCCTGGTTATCAAAAAGGGGAAAAAAAAAAAAAAAAAGAAAAATGAGAATGATATGAAATGTATATGGAAGTGCTTGGAAAGATTGGGAGCCTCTACAACCCCTCGGTATATGGCTACATCCTCTAGGGAACTCGATGCAATGATGGTTGTAGTAGTGGAGGTAGTAGTGGTGGTAGTGCACAGTAGACTCTAGATTATTTGTGCCTGGACCGACGCCTGGAAAACCGGAAGTTACTGCTTCGAAAAGTCTTGGTTGGTAGATAAAAAACGAGCAAAGAAAGAATAAGGACAAGTGGATAGCTGTGTAGAAAGAGGGGTTGTGCTAGGTGGAAAGCTCCAACGGAAACGAGAGAAGACGACAAGACTGGAAAAGGGTACCCAGGAGCACAATTGTTGTTTTCTAGGAGACAAACGTCTCGAGTAAGCTTGACCGAACTTGTTTTAATTCGTTTTTCCTTCTGTTTCCCAACAACTGGCACGTACATGTTGAAACTTAATGAAATCCGTCGCATTCATTATCTGATTTAGTTGACGTCAATTGAGTAACTGAACAACTATATATTTTTCTTCATGTGCTCAAATTGAAGTAACGTAAAAAGAATTACAATCAATCTTCATTCGCTCTGATTTAATCAGAAAAAAATTTAATTAAATTGATAAATCGTTTTTCCGTTCATCTACAAACCATTCAGAGGATTTGGCAAAGATAATAGAGAGCATATTTTCCAACATTATTTTTCATGATAATGATGATTATCAAGATTATGAATTTCAATATAGCCATTATTACCGTTTGCTAATTAATTTTTATTTCACTCATTGGACTATTCATATACTTTTTATATTGGCTATGCACACCAGTATTTTACACTTTTTTCTGTGACATATACCAGGAAAGTGTCGACACTCTGCTAGAGTGGGTGGACCAAAGTTTTTGAAGAAAGATTTAGCAGAAACTTAGTACATGAAACAAAGGTACTCTATTCGATGAATAAATCCGAACGTGCTTTGTATTCATACCATCGCGCTGGTGAAATGAGAGAAGTCCTGGAAATAATTGATTCTTAAGAGCACAATCATTTCTGATTCAATTATATACAAAGCCATAGAGAATACTATTGTACATGAATTGTTGCTAGTTAAAATGGATACGGAAATATTTTTTTGCAACTCGAATGCTGTTCTTATAACTTTCAGATTATATTCTTCGACTGATTCAATGTAGAAAATTTACATTGGAATCGTAACTGAAAAACGAAGGAATTTTTATTCATTCCTATAACTCAGATAATAATCGACAAATGAATTCCTAAATTCCAGTTTTACTTTGCTATTCGATGTCGTTCTACGAGATATGTATATATCATTAGCTGCATCTAAATTCGTTTGTTTCGTTCTTCGTATTTTTATTCTTCCTTGTTGTTTTATAAACTGATTCATGTACCACATTTATGCATTCGCAATAGATCGATTTAAAATTCTTCTTGCTCTACCAGCAGATTTTCCAGATACATCTTCCCCCAGTTTACAATCCGCTATTTTCCTTTCTTCTTTTCCCCTAAATGGAAAAACATTGCCGCCTGAACGGCATTACATCCGCCCTAGGGGGAAATCGAGCCACAAACCCAGCTCGCCTCGTATACCTACGAGAGTTCCGCAAACTTTTTGAATCAGCGAATCTCTTTCTCTCACACTCCACCCTTCTTTCTTTGTCTTTCACTTGCTCTACTATCCTTACACATCCTTCATCTCATTTTTTTCATCCCCATTCTTTGTGTATATATATTCAGCGAGTAATCTCGCTGCTGATCGGTCGCCGTTTGTTTTCGCATTAATTTTCCCATTCAACGCTTTTCTCTCGGTATCCATATCCAAAAACGATAAAAAATATATATACGTGGATTTAGCTGGTGGATATAAAAGAAAGAGAAAAAAAATCTCGTCGAGAACTTTAGGCTCCATGTGAATATCCACGCGACACTAATTGATTTATTGATATCAATTCCGCAAAGCATATGACCCGCACACACATTGTAAAGTGTCTTTGGTTTGTGTCAGGTGCTTGTGTATATATGTGACTGAAATATACACGGTATTGCGGGATTGGTGGTTGAAACCACATGAGAGGGCAAGTGATAGCTATAATGTGGGGAAACAGGGGAGGGACAAGAGAAAGACAGAACAAGTAAATGAGGGGCGCAAGTGCGAGAGGCCAAATACAACTGATAAAACGTGCGAAAGAGATGGGTATGTACATATACCACGATGAGAGTTGGTGACAGACAGTGACGGGCACCACTTTATCCGCGACACGGTTCTGCGCTTACCACAGCCACCCGCTTACCGCCATCGTCACCCATGACCGATTTGATCCAATCCGATGCTAGTCGATCCGATCCGATCTGGTATCCATCTGCCTTGTCACTTCATCCCCCTTGCACTTTCACATACACAACTATCTCCTATCCACTCACCAGGATATACACATTCCGCCACATACAAACGTCCTTGTCCTCATGTAGGATTTTTCGCGTCTTTTCCATTCCAACTCAAACTCATCTAACGTGTTTTCCCACCTCGTCCTCACACCATTCATGCTGAATGTGTCAATGTAAGTCTACGTATTACCTCATCAGAGCGTTTCCCATGTCACCTGAGGCAGAGTTAGAGAAAAGAGATAAAACTTGATGAATGTGATGGAGGTCCGGAATAAAAAGGAGGGAAAAAGAGATTCCTTGTGATTTTGTTGCAGACAACGTACAATGATCTGCCAACGACTTGGTGTTCTATGTATTTCACTAGCAAAACTGCTATACTTGCAAATTATTCCACCCTCGTGCTGGTTTCTTATAATATTATATGTATACAGATATACATGGATGTGTATGTAATGGTCTTAGTGAAGACAATATCTATTCGCATATCTTGAATTCTGCGGCTTGGGAAAATTGTATGACGTTAGCGCGTCCTCGTTTATTATATGGAAATCATTCATAGCTAAATTTTCTTCAAGCACCGGCAAACATTGGCTTTTCTTGAAAAGAAGCGAAAGTTTCATCAAATAAACAATCATCGTTTCATGAAAATTGTTTGATTACTCTGTGAGCTTTTATGTAAACTGAGTATTATTTATTCCATAATCAGCATCTATGAAATAGTTTTCAGTAATTGAAAAATATAAACTGAAAACTTTTATGAGATGGATGAAGTGAATAATTGAAATAAGCCAAGGCAAGATATGCTGAGTTTTGAAAATTAAAGACTAATGTAAATTCGAATTGAATAACATTTATTAGACTCCCATTTTTGTGTGTTCACAATTGTGCAATTTTAGAATGTTCACAATTTGTCAATGTTCAAAATCTTTATTGCATCGAGTTCAAAAAATTATATTGAAATAGATAACACAATATTTGACGATAATAATCTCAAACGAATATATTCCAAGAAGTTGCAGAAAAAAAATAAATTTATTTTTAAGATGTCACAGTAACTTTCTCCTCTTACATCACCCACGATTTATGTTTATTCATAGTGTTACATTGATCGACGGAATTTCACGTACTATTTCCTTGTAGTTATTCTCTCTTCGTGATTCACAAGTTATAGAAAGATATACAGATATATAAATTCTCACAAATAATATACATGTACTATACCCGACTAATACACAGAGATAGAAAGCAATGACGAACGTGGCCGAGCTCTGTACAAACCCTCACTTAGTGTACGTCTATAACTCTACAATTTGCTGTCGAGTTGCTGCGACTTTCTGACAGCAATTCAAGCACAAGAGGGCGAAGGTGGAGTTTCGCTTGTAGTAGTTAGGAGAAGGGAATCGGTGGGTGGATAGAGTAGAAGAGAATGTACCGAGGATAATCTATGTGGGAAGGCGGGCAGCTGACGTCGTTGCAGAAGGAAGCCGCGGTTCTTTCCCTATATTTCCCTACACAGTATTTTCTGATGCCATGTGCGCCGCACACAGGAATAACCCAATATGCATCTCCACTAACTTTCCTTCCGGACTTACTTGCATTGACGCCGGCTTGTCTATCATTTAGCTATGTAACTAGCTGAATTATTTATTCCAACACGTCAGACATTGCGGTGCCAGATATTTCAATAAGTGAGAAATATTCACCTGCAGAAGTGCAATCATATTATCATTTCTATTTATGCTTTATTCTATGGTTTATTAACTATATTCTTTCCTTATTTGTTTCAGGTAAGTTCTCGTTTCTTCACTCCATCACCGATGTTTTCTAGTTGACCAATTTTCTCTTTACGATTCATAGTCGTCACATCAATGAGTAAGTTTATAATAACCTGAAACATTCTCGCAAATTAAAGTTAAAATTGAGCTTTTGGATTTTACCATCACACATTTTCTCGACATATAAATGACTGAGAGGCGATACTGTATGTGTTAGTCAATATACGTCCCATCATCAACATGAACGACACGACAGGGAGTTGTGGCATCGGCGCCACATCGGCTTGTGTGCCTTAAGTTAATTATTCCGAGTCCCCCGACGCTTTTCGCGCATTTAAAACTAATATCGTTAGTGTAAGTGTGGGAAATTAATCATTGTCGCATATATGCTACCATATATACATATGTGTACATGCAATGCTTGACCCGACAAACTTTCAACCGTTACGGTATAAAAATTTGATGCATTACCTCGTGCTTGCCAATTTCGTGATGGGAAATGCATGGAATGATTAAATATATCGCCAGGATATCTAAGGAAAATACTTTTGCATTTACATTTGATCAAGGAATAACTCGTTTTCAAACTATTCCGCTTTCTGAATAAGTTGACCAGTTGATACGTTCATGTTTTTCATTGGTCTTCAGTATACGAAATATCGAGTGTATTAAACGGAGACCGACAAGAGGTCGTCGTCGAGTCGTTGCACGTGCGCTGATCGCGTAATGAAAGGTCGGCAAAATTATGCGCGCCAGTTGAATTATCGCAAATGGTATTAGGCAAGAAGACCACGAGCGCTCGTCGCAATTTTCCTGATCAAAGGTCTGTGTGATCGGTATGAAACTGTCTTTACATATATAGTCAATGTACATATGTATATACACGCTTAATCGTCGTCGCGTCATTATACGTATATGGAGTTTTGTCGTGATTATATGTGTGTAGAAAAGGTCTTACGTGTCGATGAACCTCTGCTTCTCTCTCGGAAACGATTTCAACGAGTCATCATCATTCGAGAGATTGTCGCTTATAACTTTGTCGCTCAAGTTTTAATTCAAAAGCTCCGTACGATGCACATTCAACATGATGAATAGGAAGCATATTAATGGTTTTTAATCCTTTTATACTTATGGAACATTTTGCTTCGACGACACTAACAGGTTTTGTTTATTCAGTCGATTGCGCATTATAATTAATTGGAATTGATGTATGTTGGAAAATGTTATTTAGTTATGTGACCGCAATATTGAATATATTCGTCAACGTAATAATTTAGATGAAATCTTATAAATTTGATATAGTTCTCATAATAATTACGATGGAAAATGGAAATTAATTTTTCATCGTCACAGAATACCTTCTAAATTCTAAATATTTGCTATTTCATAAATTTTTGTCGTTCACGTGTATTAAATATGAGTACAAATATGAAAAAATAACTTAAAATTGGTTATTGTAAAAGGGACATACTCTTCTCAATATCAAAAATTGATGGTAATTTAATTTTCATGTACAAGTAAATCTAACAAATAGTACATGAGCTCAATCAAACTGTGAAACTCAAGATAGAATTATTATTTCTTTATTAATTCTACTGACTTGGGAACTTTATTTAAAAGTGCACAAAGTCCTGTAGGCCATGAAGATTCATTTTCATGAGAAGGTAATATATTTTCCTAATAAGACTACACAGTTGATGTAGATATACAAACAGCTTATTTATGAAAGTAAAGAGAATGAAAGCAATGAATTGAAAGTGTGTGTATAATCTAGAAACATTACTAAGTCGTGAAGCGATTGAAAGCACAAACTATAATGTGTAGTGGGAAAGAAGTGTAAATCATGAAAGGTGAAATGTACGTTAGTCGGCGACGAAAAAAGGCGAATATCGTGGTGGCGAAGTAGTAAAGGGTGACGCGAGAAAGAGAAGTGAGAGAGAATAGCGTGGTGCTTGCGTGTTTGGCCGTAAGTTCGTCCGGTTTCCGGTGGTTCGCATGTTTAAGGCCCACTTGTACTGTGAGCTTGCCACGAGCATGGCGAGGCCACGCGGAAATATTCGCACACCTATAACCCAACCTACGCCATATCACCACCCATATTCCACCACATACACCCTCATCACTTGACAGAACTCGGCCCCCTCATTGCTAACATTCGTCCCTCACCCCTTATTTCATTCGGCTCACACACAAAAGCTAATCGTCAGGTGAATTAATTCCGTGACTGCAAATGGCTTTTGGCCAAACGATTTCGTTTGATCGAACCCGTTAAATATATTTGTAGAGCAATTTATACTCGTGAGAGAAACGATAAAATTTTTCTTTATTTCCATTTTTCTTCTGTCTCAGTTGCACATGGTTTTGATGTTATCGATGGCTCTTCTGAAATTTGTCAAACAATGCGGCATGAGACGCATTAAATTCACGATTTTAAATACATTTCCATTCACAGATTTTCCATATTTTCATTATGAGGTTCAAAAAGCATTTTTGGTTGAATTCATGTGTATATGGTGCTTTCAATTTAATTTATTTTCACTATTTTTTTTCAACTCGAGTATTCATGACATTTTCTATGTTGATGAAATATGCATGAAGTAAAAAGGCAAAAGAAATCATAGGTCTTTATGTATACAAAGTTTATCGGCGTTTTATCAGTAATAATTGGACATATAGGACACTTTCTATCTACTTGCGCCAATTTACGATGTGGTAACGAGAGCACCATGATGAGAATGATATTCACCAATGCCACCAATAACTTCGTACTGTGTTCGTGTGCGAGAGTATAACTGTGTGCAATGTGTTTCTGCGCCACTCTTTCTGCAAGCATGTATAGAGAATAAACCACTAGTGAAGTCCGGAATGTGGATCCCTTCCACTGTATTGCTCTCAAACTCAGCCAGCTGCAGTTGCAAGGGAGTGCTGCCATCGTTTGGCAGTTCTTGCAACGTTTCACCAGCAGTAATAATTTTGTCCTTGCCTAACGCTTTACTAATTTTCCAACAATTTCAAACGAGTAAATTCACAAAACAGAGAGATGGTGAGAGAAGAAAAAAAGAAATGCTCTGGAAATTTCTTTGGTTATCAAATTTTAATTAAAAAATTAAATCAACTTGACAAAGCACACAAAGCACATTTATAAATTTTGCCAATGGACATGTACGTATATATTGTCTCGCATGTAATCAACGCACATAGAGTTACTGTGAGTGGAGCATTAAAATGCATTATATTGAAGTAATGAGAGTGTCGTGCAAAAGCGACGATATATATATTCATCCATTTGTGTTGGATGCACTTGTACGTATATTCGTGATACGAAACAAGATATCTAACGAGGCGAAAGGAGATTTCCGTGCCCCGGGCCAACTTCATGTATACTGTTACTGTATTCTCCCTTTGTATATTTATCTCTTCATATAGGTATATTAAATGTATCGCATGTATATCATACAATGCAGGATTATATCAAACATCAAATTTTATTCCGAAAATCTCACAAAGCTGAACGATTATTAATTTATTTATCACACAATACGATATAACTTAACTTGTTTTGGCAGTAACTTTTTTTTCTCGTAGACAAATGGATAGAGTGTAATATATCGATGGGAAGGGGAAAAGACTCAGTAACCTCTCAAGGGATTTTGATTTACGATCTTGTCAGACCAAAGATCACGTGCGGTGGCATCTATGTTCTTTTCTTTTTCCACCACTTTTTTTTTGCTTCGTGAATTTCATCTCTTCTTCATCGTCTCTGTGTTTCTTCGAGGGTGAATTGTGTATTGGTTTCGTAGTGAATATCACCAATGGAGAAAACCTCATGTCGTTCTATAATGCAGGAGCACACGCATTAAGGCGATTGGACTGACATTGTACCACCATTGAAATATGTATACATACCTATACTTAGATAAAGTATTTTTTATTCCGCCCTCTGCGTTCTTTATCACCCTTCGAAACCAATTCGATAACATACGTCTGACTCAACGTCACGGCCATCAACAATATTCACGATGTGTTTGGTCACGGCGGTCGTTTAAAAGGATTATCGAATTTCATGTCGTAAGGGTTGATGCGGAAATGGATGGGATGTTGTACGACCGGGGAAGTAGAATAACCGCGCACTTTACTTGTTATTATTTCACCAAACAGACTTGCGTCACTTTCAGGTGAACGACTGAATGGCAACTCAATCGATTTAGCAAACAATGTACTTACTATAGGGAGTTGAAGTGTCTCGTTGTGAAACGTAAACCATTCAACCATCTGCCTGAATGTTGATTGCTACGATGGGTACATACAGTGGAAATTGACTTGAACTTTCTATACCTACATCAAATGTTAATTATTTTCGGATATGAGAAATATTTTATAATAGGTATTTTTAGTGACTGAAACATTGACCGTGCAAATTTGCCTCAGTACTTGGATATAGATATATATTAAAACGTCACCATGACTTTAGCTGTCACTTGTATTTATTCCCGTAGCTGACATTCCCTTTATCAATGCAAGAAGTAGCGGGAGTATAGTGTGACACACGCTCGGGGAATGGTTGGACTGAGTTGGTTTAAATAATTAAACCGTTGGTTCCGTCTACTATCACGAAGTTTGCGAGTGTCAGGAATAGGGAAAAAGACGTGGGTGATGGGGTGGTATCAAGAGGGCGGCGAAGACAGAGAGAGTCAGGAGAGTGATAGGAAGAGTGTGATAGTGAGTACAAGTGCTGAAGATAGAGAAAGATGAATACAAGAGGAAGCGAGAGGTGTTGAAGGGAGAAATGAGGAGAAAATGGAGGATCGACGTCGCGGACTGCGACGACAGGTCTGGGAAATGTGAATGGTGAGGGGAATGGTGAGAGGATTTGAAAAGCCAAGCGGTCGAGACCCAGTAACTGTCAGCGCGTTCAGTGACAGCCCGCTAAGTCCATTAATAATATATGCAAACCCTTAACATGAATTTCTGCTTGGTCTCCTGCTCGTTCACTCAGGAATTCACTCGTTAAACCTATATTCAATGACATTATCCCGCACGTTTGGCAGTTTATCCTTATATATAATCCATCCGTTATCTCATCTCTCAATTCATCTATTAATCAATGACATAATTATTACGTAATGCCTTATATGATGATAAATTAATGAATAATTATTTCATATTTACGGATACAAATAGTTGTACATCATTCAAAAAATAAACTTGTCTATTTGGAAGAAAACCAGTTGGCAGGTGGGATTTGGATTTTGTATCATTTAATAGAGGGATGAAGATAAGATATCGATAACTGCAGGAGAGAAAATATCTTCGTGAGATGTGAAAAAGGACGAGAAAAATATCATCTCATACCATTGAGATCAAATACTCGCAGTAAACCTGAAAAGTAAAAAATAAGAGTATAAAAAAAGAAATAAGGGTGATAGTTAGCTCAACGATAAAGATGCCGCTGTGACGACAGGGGATAAGCCCCAGGCGGTCGTGACCATGAAAGTTTCTTCCTTCTTTTTTTATCCCTTCATTTCATGTTCAAACATCATCACAACCACGTGTAATTGTTAATAACATCACGTAAAATCAATTAAATGCCATTGAATAAATGAATAATTGTTGTTTAATGTAATTTCATATTTGCGATAGTGATTTTACAATTATTTTGTGTAGCAAATACCAGTAGCCGAGCAATTGGTTATGAGAATGAACCGATAAATTACCGATTTCAATATATGATCATGTGTATGCCTGTGGCACGATCATAATCGAATCGATTGCGAACATTAAAATGTTGTACTGAAATGGCCAAGTATTAAGACACACACCGTATATGTATATGCAAAGTGAATGCCATTCAACGGCACTCTCAGTGTAATATATAACATACTTCGTGTGATAATAAAAATAAAACAAAAAATAAGTCAGCTATAAAAAGAAAATGAATGAGTTTTCATGGTGTAATGGGCCGTGTTAATTATTGATAATTACAAATGCAATAAATCCGATATTTATTAATGCAAACGTGTGGCATATTTGTGGCGAGACGTATATGACATGTAGGTATGTGTGTATATTCACCCGAAGGTGAAGGAGGGCCAAGTATATGTCTGTATATGTATATTACACTTTTATTTTTTTATCCATGTGCTCTTACGGTAGATTGCGTGCAAAACTCACTCGACCATCTCACACGTTTTATATTATGCAAATGTATTCGAGATATACTCACTTATATATATTAAATACATATATATATGTATTCATACGCGTTGTCATGTACATCATGTGCAGTTTAATGTAATAACATTTAAGAGCTTGTCGATTATGTCCAATAATTTTATTGAATTATTATTTCCTATTAAGCAAAATTGAAATTCATTAAAAATAATATTTTTTGTAGGTTTTTCTTTTTTTCTTTCTTTTTTTTTTTCGTTTTTTATTTTTTTGTGGGTATTATAAATGAAAGATTTCAACTGACTCATGTTTCATTAACGGTTTTGACACCTTGCTCGCCTCACTGCTGTCGCGTTGTCGCGTTTTATCTTATATACGATATATGTGTGTATATAAATACACTTGGAATAAAATTGTATAGAGTGAAGAGGAGAGAGAGAGAAAATGCAACTTTGTGGGGCCACAACACATTCAATTATAATTGAAAGCTTGTCAACGAAACGATAACGTCATCGTGTCGTACACAAGTGGCCACCATCATACGAAGCACCCAAGGAGACTGATTGAGAAAAGAGGATGATAGAGAGAGGGTGAAATAAAAAGAGCTATAAACGTCATTTCTACAATTTTTTTCTTTATATTGGATCGTTATATGTAGAATATTCGCGAAACATCGTCAATTTATATTATACATGGTGTGTAGATATAAAATAAAAATGTGTGAATTTAATGAATTGCTTTCACTGCGATTCAACGACAAGAATATAAAAGTGTATCACTTGATTACGAACGCCTTAACTGCGCGTGAACGTTGATTGGTTAATCAAACTGTCGTCCAACATGTGTGACCAATTACTCGAGTGAACACGTCAACGGTCGTTGGGTTCGCCGTCGCCTTCAGTAAGAGACAGGCAGTGAGAGAGAGAGAGTGAGAGACAGATAGGTGCTCTTACTTCGCCCACGTACCTCTGCGTCGAGTAAATATTTGTCGTTGTACCAAATCGACGGGCTACAAGAGTCGATTATCGTACATCGAGATTCTCTGAACCAAACATGACATGGTGTTTCACCTCATGTTTCATATTAATAAGTTAACACAATTTGTATCATGTGTTTACAATGCGCTCCTAAATATACAGAATATTCAAGTGCCTCAGAAAACAATGGCTTTGTTTGCTATTACTATTAATTTTTTAAGACTTATAAATGTGTTCTTCTCAAATTGATCAAAATTTGGAATGTTTCGATGTTTAAATAGTGACTGTAATGCAGGTCATAAAATTGTGGGGATGTTTTAAAAAATTTGATTCATTTATTATTCATAAAAATAATGAAGAAGTGAATCGAATTTATTGGAATAATTGTTGAATTATGTTATCAGGTCAATTTTGCTTTTATGTGTTTGAGAACACTGCCAGTAACTTATTATTCAGATGAAATATATCTTGATAAGGAATATATTTCAATTTATTAGTTGAGAATAAATTGTTCGTGTATGTATCTATGATAATCTATATAGTGGCAAAATCGAACGACATGGCTCTGAGTTTGAATTAGCTTTTGAACGATCTTTAGGTAATATATATAGTGTTATAGTAAAACGATCAAATTGGCCTTTGGTATACTTAAGAATGTGCGCGTGCGCACAGATGGCCGAGCATCGGAGTCAGGAGCAAAGTCGATTAACAGTGGCCGCGTGCAAACTAACAGTCGAATGGTAGTGGGTATATAACGTATATAACAAGTAAGTATTATCGAAGATTAATTGGATGACGTATACTCATGGACGTATATAGTTCTTGAAGAGATAAAGATCTGAGGGTGGCATTTCGAAGTTGAGAGAAGAAAAAAAACGTTGCGAATTTATATGTGAATTGGAATTAATGGGAAATATCAGGGTGATATGAAATGAATCAATTTTTTTGGGGTTTTGTAATTTTATGAGAGATACGAATGAGATGTTGCATGAAAATTTCTGAAAAATCAAAGGGATAATCCAAATTCTCATTTTGTGATTTTCATCATCATTTCAGCAAGAAGACATCAAAATAAAAAACACAATTCTCTGTTTTATTACTTCAGTAATTCATTTAATACATAAATAGAAATATTCAACGGTAATTATTACTCACTGTTAAATACGATGCATAATTCAATTAAACTGTCTACATTATCATCCTCAAAGCACCAAAACAAAATTACTCACTTTTGTTACTTCTTACCTGTGGTAAACTTATTGCATATATACATATTAAATATATTCCATTAGAAAACCGTCGAATAAATACCATCAGCCATTATTTAAAGACGATCAGGATGAATATATGCGTATGTGCAACAAATACAGTTTGTAAAATGTAGAGTAGACATATACATATACAAAAGACGTGAGGAGCAAAGATTGTAACGAGATCTGATTTATTTGGGTCGGGTCGAAAATTGGTTTCATCTAAGGGCCGTATACTGGGTGGCATCGGAAGCCCCGTCAGCGATACGACACACTTGTTTTCATGCATCGTAAATATATACACATCTTGCCCCCTTAAACTTCTCTCGTTGCACTTTTTCCATTAATGCCAAACGACTGCCAACCCATCAGGAAGCCATTAACAATCTCGTATGAGTAACAAAAAAAAAAATAAAAGCACAGAGAGAAAAGACTTACGAGTGTTTTATTCGCATGGATGAATGGCAAAAAAAATTTGTGAAAAAAAAAACAAATTATATACCTATATGTCAGAATATATCTCTTCAGATAAAAAGATCCTATGAAATCGTTCGACCATGTGCCAAGTTCTGATTGTTCCACGTCTACTCACGGAAATACTTTCTGAACGTGACACGGATGAGGAACGAGAGGTAACGAAAAAGCAAAAAGAAGAATAAAAAAATACATGTATTATACATACACATATTCGCATACATGTATACTCTCAGGTCCTCAGAGATTTTGACGGACACGTTGAATATTGAAACGTGGACAAATTGTCATGACTGACGATAACTCGACATCTTTTTTTTCCTTCATGTTCTTTAATATTAACATTTAGTAAAATTATACTTTCATTCATTCATTTTCTTCACATCACTACAATGATCTATTGAACGCAAATACAATCTTCATTTACTTGACATAATATCAGTCAAAAAAATTTTCCTCTCGCTCACAATTCACAATTTCACCTATGTCCATTTTACCCCAATTTTTCCCATCAATCAATTATAAACACAAATGTTGATGGGAAAACTGAGTGAAATTTCCATTTCGCAAATTCGTGATTCATACAATCTGTCCTCGTTTTCACGTTTCACCCTATAACGTTAAGTAACAGAATAAGAACAAGAAAAAAAATATGAAACGAGCCCTGAGGGTGATGTGTGAGTAACAGAGAGATATGGAAGGTCGAGCATAACACTGTGCAGAGGACCGACGGACTATGGTCTCCTTCGTTCCGATATCGGATACGTGTCGAGGCGAATTATTCCTCTGAGAGGAATATTATCGAAGACGATGCGTCTACAGGCGCTTATATATACCAGAAGAAAGACGAGCTCTTACCGCGCTGGTTACCTGTGGCTTCTTTTCTGCCTCTTCTTCATTTTAACTCATCTCTTTTTCTCACATTCTCTTTTGAATCTCTCCCTTATTCCACGATGGTTGGCCATCCAGTAACGTTTACTCGTAAACGCGAAGGTATTACCGATCAACGATGGGCCCATCGACCATCGTATAGGTATATACAGAATGAGTATAGAGCCCTGAAGCAAAATGCAGCAGAGTCCGGTTTGCGTGGGCTGCGTCAAAGCACCTCCGTTCGCAACACATCCCGCGATCCTGCACCTGGACCCTGTTTTCTCTCGCGCCCGCACCACGCGTTCTTTTAATGTCCACCCTTTCTTTTACCTCTCTTGCACTCTTCTTTGCCCCATCTTATTCTCACACCGCCCAATCTCCACTACCACTTTATATATGGCTTGATTCTTTCTCTCACTCTGTTTATCTTTCCATCGCCTTCGGTCGTTTCAAGAGTATATATTCCCCTATATACTTTCCATCCTCATTTCAACTTCTTCCTTCATGGTCTTTCATTGCAATTTCTTTTCCGCGCACTCATTTATTCCACCATCATCGACACAACCTCATGTACGCATACAGTACACGTTTTTGAATACTTGACGCTTTATATTGCAATCATGTATGCGCACGTAGCATTGAAAAATTTCCCCTCTATGATATTGGAAAAATATGTATTTTTATGTATTGCTATTGATGATTTGTATTTCTTTTTTGTTCTGGTATTGTGCACGTTGTTGTAAACGTGGACATATAGGATATATACTGATATGATGACAGTGAGAAGGCATTGGATAAGTGTCGGAGGGAAATGGTTAAGTGGAAAAAGCCAGAGTAGAATGATAGTTCAGACACGATTGTATACCTGTATAGCTATGTTGAGTATAACTATGGAAATCACCGTGCAACTCGGTTCTCACACTGTCGCTCATTCCTATTGCTGGCATTTTTCCGGTATAGTTATCGAGTTTGCCGATATGTCTGTTGTTTGTTGGAAAAACTGAAAAACTATAATAATTCTCGAACATCTGTTTTGAAGTAATGTAGTAATAAATGAATCGTGGTTATGTTTAATATACTAGACAATTGGATTGTTTGAGTTGGTTTTTTTTGGTATGTAATTGTTGATCGAGAGTCGTTGCACTTTAAATTGTATATATGTGATGTTTTATACACATATATGTTTGAATGGGTCCTTGAAACATGCAATCGCTCGTTTGAGACGTAATGGGATCGCAATGTGTCCATGTCGCCGTGTGAAAGTTCTTGATCCGATGTGAAGATACCATTCAATGTTGAGGAAACAATTTAACTTGATGGTGGCAAATTAATGCTGTTGTTGTCTCATAAATTGCTTTTTCTCTTCGTGTTATCGAATATGTGAAAGAGTTAAAAGGAATTGATGGATAAAAAATGAAAATAAATGGAATGTTCATCTTGTCATACAGAAAAACTTTATCAGTTGGAAAAAACTTCTTTTTTTATTGGCAACTTTATGGATGAAGCGAGAAAAAGTTTAAATCTTAATTTCAGTGTACGTCCAATTACGAAGTCGTTCAAGATGAAAATAATTTTAATTCGAATGTTCTTCTTTCTTCTCTTGGGAAAGATTTTAGTAATAGAATATTTGGATACATAATTTTATTATTTATCTTTATTGAATGAAAAATAATCGTAAAGTACACAGTTGATTTAGAACAGAACATTCATCATCAGTTAGAGATTGTAACAGCCAAAGAATCTATTTTTAATCGAAGAATATTTCTTCTTTAATGAAATGTATGAAAATTCTGAATCGTACCTTCATGTAAATGAACACTTGCATACATATCAAAGATTCTATTGAATGTTAGCTGACGAACTATCTCAACATCTGTGAAATTTCGAGCTTGTGTCCACTAATTTGTGGCTTGTTTGACGTATCTTGGATAATTGTTAATTATGTTTAGAGAAGCGGATCCAGGATTTGCCCTGGAGCGCTATGATTGTGACGCGCAAACGGTTCCACCGTGAGGATGGATGAGTAACACCTCAAAGCTTAGGTTAAATGTGCCAGCACCCAAAGCTCAAACTAGATAAATATCATTTGACTCGAAACAACTTGCCCTGAGCAAATCATATGCACATATACATGTATAATTCAATTGAAATTTACATTGCGAATCATGAGTTCCAGGTATAAGTGGAATACATTCAATGTAGAAGTCGTCGATTCGTGATTTCATAAAAAAATTCATTTTATCTGTTTCTTTGATATATTTTAGTCGAATGAGAACGCTTTACACATGTTCACTAATTTACTGACATATTGAGACAGTTAGTTTTGACACATGTTAGCATGTTTGATTTTTTTAATTTTTTAACAATGATAAGTTGAAGAGAAGATGGCAGATTTTGGTGGCGTCTGCAGGAGACATAGTTTAAGATTTCTTAGACGAAAGTTACCAAAGCACAAAGTTAGTACAACATTCACCCGACGACGACGATGACGACGATGAGAGACGTGTATATACTAAAATGTCGCTCACAGCGTTAAATGGTTACAAAATATCCCTACCTCCTTTATGTCGTTTCATAATTTTATTCAAAACAAATCTGACATTTCCTCACTTCGATATACAACTCAGGGAGCGTTGAGAACGAATTTAATCAACACGGTAGAATTATTCATTACCACATTGAATGTGTGCAAAATTTGAAAGAAAAAAAAAACATAATATCATCATCAAATATGTTTTTTAGATGATCATTACATCGTTTTGTCTGTTTGAAATTTTATTTTTATCCTTTTCCCAGTTCTGTCTCCAGAATTCCACGGCAGGGCACCTAAATTCATATTCGGGTATAATTAATACGTCATTCGAAATAAACTAAAGGATAAAAAATTTCAAATCAACATTCGTTCTGTCGTCCATCAGAATAATTTATTTAAATAAAAATAATTTTTCTTCCTCGTGTCTTCGCTTTTGACCCACATCGAACCGTGACCTCCCTCTCTAATCTCAAACCACATTATAGCATTTCCGACGTCATTACAATAACTTGAAACTAGAAATAAGGGTGATGAGGAAACTGTGAGAAACCACGAAATCCGAGCTTACTGCATCTTGCGAGCGTGAGCAAATGGTGACTTCCAAAGTTGTTCACAACTTCACTGAAGCTTCGCTTTTCTCACTCGCGCCGTTTCATTGTTCCTTGGTTAGGGTGTTGGTGCTTGCAAAGTACTTAACTATATTTATGCACATGCTATACATATACATATATATATATATATAGTTTGATGCCCGCGTCGTTGACCGGCGTCGTACAGTTTACGGCATATTGGTTTTGGGTTATTAATATCCCAATGACGGGGGGCGTATTGTCTTTAGGCATAACAATGGCTGGTTGCTAATGGCTGCCAAGAGAACCGATGGCCAGTATATATGTTGAAGGTATTGTGTCCTGGCACAGTAGTATGTGCTGTGATCGCTGCAGCATAGCAGCCCTGTTCGACAACACCCTTTTCCAGTCACCCACCAAATATTCAACTGGCCTCTATAACAAACCTGACAACTTGCGTAATAGATTTCCTCGTCAGTAGCAGCTCTGCAAGTGTACCACTACCCTTTTTATCTCTACCCTTTTTCCTCACACCCTTATCTTATTTTACGCCACAACGTACATCACAAGTAAACTAATTGAATTTAATTCAAAGAAAAATTGTACAAACAGAATGAATAGACTTGATGTATCTGGGAAATGTATTTCTTCACGATGTTCCACTTTGCAAATGTGACTGATTATAGTTAGATGAATTTTATTTCCGGGTTGGAAGAGACTTAGGAATTATAGATGAAGGGGTGAAGGGAAATTAATATTCTATTCATAAGAGAATTGATAGAACGAGCAACGCTATTGCAAAGCACTTTTGTTATTGTTCGTGGCTTGAGGGTGGTGACTCGCTCGATTTTTCTTTTATAACGAAAAAATATCTTTTATATGATGCTTCACAGACTTTAGAAAGTAATGCGGAATTAATTATCGTAGTGACCTCATTGAGTTATTCTTGAATGAACTTCAATAGTCGAAATCTATGAAAACGAAATTTATTCTATTCAGCTTCATTGATGCGACTCCACATATATAAGAGTGAAACTGCGATATTATTATTTATATGTACATGTATATGTTTTATATTCACTTATATATGGAGATATTGGTCTATAGGGTGATGGTACACATTGTCGTGTCACCCGTAGGATGACCATAAATATTCCATAGCTCACTTCTCTATTTCACCCATTTTCCTTTATCTCTCCTTCTTCCCCTCTATTTCCGTTACAGTTTCTCGCTTCATGTTGGCTCTTTGCTATCGCCATAAAACCGAATGCATGGTCGGAAGCTGCATACCAACAACATCAAGAGCAATACGCACTGACATCGCCCATGTCATCAGGAAAACCCAGAGCTACCTATATATTCTCCGTTGGATGCTCTCAATTTTTTATCATGATGCTATACAATGCAACAGTGTTTTTTTCCACGAGAAAATGTATTTATGTATGTATATATATATGAAGAAACATGTGTGTTGCAATTTAATGCGAACAAATTCACAGTTATATTTTCTCATGATGAAAATGACGGCCTCGTTAGTAGAATGTATTTCACATCCGTAATAATTACTTCCAAAAATCGTGTTGAATATATCCTGCATTGGATAGTCGTGCTCAATTTATCTTACATCTTAATAACATTTTATAATAACGTCGTATCACGCATGGTCAAAATAACACGTTGGCACATCGGTTGCAACGGTAATAAATAATAATTAATGTGCCGCCATTGTTTCACGCCCCGTTGCTGAGATATCAAGACATGATTCAAGTCATAAACCACATATAAATTGGAATAAAATTAAAATGTTTTTCATTTTATTTCAAATCGAACATACTCGCATTGAACCATGTTCATAGTGTTGTTCTTTTTCTTTTCTTTTTTATTTTTACATTCATCGTTCTCCTTTTTCTTTTTTTCGACATGGGTCATTCTATTCTTGATTCACGAGACGGAATTCTTTGACGATTGTGTACGTTAAACTGTGCAGTGCAAAGGAATGTCCTTGGGAATTTTTTTGTTTCTTTCGTAGCTTGTGTTTGTCTGCATGCTGTCTGTATCCAATGATCAAATCGAGAGTACTTTATTTTGTAAAAGTCTTGTTGGAGAAAGAAAAAAAGAAATTTCAATTGTGTGTATGTGTGTATATTGAAGAGAAGATGGACTCTAGTGAAGTAGGAAGTTGAAAAAGGAGAATAGTAGAAACAAAGAACATCAGCAAAAAAAATTGAATAAATGGATAAATAAAGAAATAAATGAATAAAGTAACGTAAAAGGCAAAATGTTTGAAGTATATATACGGACGTGTGAACTGACAGACCTCCGTCTCGGAGCACGCAAGAAGGCACTCGTTTTCGGCTCACACCTTTTTTTTCATCCTGTTTACACCTTCACACAGGGGTATACTTATGGTCTGGCATACTCATTTCTGTCTGTTTTTATCTTCTATTATTTTTTATTCTGTTTCATTCCCAGCCCCACACTACACTGGTAGAGAAATCCTTCTTATTTAACCCAACTTCTCTTTTCCCTCTTGTCGTTGTCTTCGTTTCGCATACGTTCAATGTGTACGTATGTATTCGTGTATATATATATACACATATCCTGTATATATATAAACTCGTGCGCACCTGAATCACCTTGCAGAGATCTCACCGTGTTTAATTTAATTGGTATCGACGCCCTCGGTCGAATGAGCGAACGATTGGCCGGTGTACAAGGGAAGAGAAATTTTGTGATGATGTGCGCACTCCGCCCCAACTTATATGTGTGCGAATATAACTATAATCGGTTGAATAAAAAATTGATATGTATATATAGATATATATTTATGATATATTGTAAATATATCAATGTGAAAATAATAATCATTTTTATTTTTATCATGAAATTCTGTGAATGAGGAGTACAAATATTTGTTTATGTGGAGATGAAAAATTAGTTGGTTCAAGGAAATTTTGTCGAATCAAGAATATTTTTCATTCGAGATTGCATCAGCTGTTAAATTTGTTCATTTTCTTCTTGGCCAGTTGCCATTCGTATGCTTTGATGAGCGCAACTTCGATAGGGAGAGCAAGAAGAATTCCATAAATCTGAATCAATGTTGACATGATGATGAGTTAGTTTAGATTGATAACACATTTTCTAAGAATTTTTTTGTTTACTGATGTGATAATGCAATGTTGTACACACGCTCATTTATTTAAAGGAAAAAATGACTATTCATGGAGTTTAATTAAGTTTACTTTAGTTTTATACAAATAACGTTCGTTTATTTAACATGTAGAAAATAAATTCATTTTTTTTATTGATTGTCTATCTCAATTCATGTGGAACCATAGAAAATTAACCAACATGAAATGTTTAATATAAAAATGAAATGATAAATGAAGTTACAGAGACAAAAAAAGAAATGGACTTATAGGAATTGTTATACATCTTCATACAAAAATTTGTGACAATTATAAATGTAATAAACTCTCAATTTAAAATTCGGATCTGATGTAAAAGTTGGAGAGACATTTTTTTACTCTGAGTGAAAATAATGTCTGTCGCTTTTATGATTGAGCACTCATTTGTCTCTTGCTCTCACATTCTCATTCTCTACCATCACAATCTCCAACTCGCGTGTATTTGAGAGTGCATTGCATTTCGTTGGGTCGTTAACCAACAAACTCTGTGAGTACATCTCTGTCGAGTACACATGGATAATCAATTACAGTTGATAATGAATGCTCGGCCTGAAAACGAATGCCTCGAGCGACAATGTGTACATATATACTAACCCAGTAGCAACGGCCATGATAGGACAACATGCATACACATACGAATCTTTCACTCAGTAGCGTTTATGTCAGCTAGAAACATTACGTTCCGACATTGTTGATGGAATACTCATTGAAAATCACCCCAGTGTATTTATTATATAAATATAGTAGGAAATTGTCAGCAGTTTTTTACAAACATATAATGAACATTCACCCGAAAAGAGATAAAATAAAAGATTTGAATCAAAATTCATAGAATTAATCCTGACAAATTCCAATTCTCCAAATCGAATCGAAAATAATTTCAATTCAAATCAAAATCTTGCCATTAAACCTAAGAATTCTGTGAAAATATCGATTTTATTCATGTATTGAAAATATTTTCACAAACATTTACAGACCGTTAAACTTGCCACGAATTTCTCTATTGATTCCTCATCAATATTATTCACTCAGAAATTTCTTCACCAAAAATAAATAATCTACTGTTGACATTATTTACAAACATTGACTTTCCCCAACTGACACAAATAATATAAAATCGAATATTAAATAATCTTCAAACTAAAATCGATAATTCAATTCATCCCGTTCATAAAACTGTTTGATATTTCTTTCTCAACACAAATTTACATAATCCTGATTTGCACCTTTTTTTTTCACCCCTCTTAAAAGTGTATGCTTACCTATGTTCATAAGTATATCTCATTCAATTCATTTGGTTGAATATTCTGAATAGCACCACCGTCACTGTGCAATTATGTACGCTACAGTGCCCTTACATCTCTCGTCAACGTATTTAATTGGATGTTCAAACGAGACAGTACATACGCTCATACCCGCACACATAAATTTATATGTAGTGTGATATGTAGTAGACGACGAGCGAGATAAATTCCAGGTGCGCACATCACCTCCCTGATTTTTTACTATACCGCGTGTTCAAGTGGATATATATGAGATTCTGATACATGAGGTATGTATACATGCCATGAAGAGCAAGAAAACAATTCACCAAGTTGATATGGCATCAGTTCGATTGTCACTGATGGCGCACGTCTATGGGAACGTCAACAGAACGTATTCTCAAGTATATATATATATAACATACTCACACACACAAATAAACGTATCCAATGCCTCACGTTCGGTTCTCGCACGTAGGAAATGTGGCATCCCAGAGTTTTGGTCCCTCTATCAAACATCATAACCACTACACTCTCAAATACACTCGGATATGTACCGAACTCCATGCATCATTGCCATCCTTTTCGTCATCGTTGTTTGGCTCGTTCTCATTTTATATATATACAACAGTATACACCTATAACAAATTTAAAGGGGATGTGAGTCCATGTGTCTCGTTCCATTTTCTCGCGCACCAATCATCTGCATTGACAGGAGCTCGGTTCAGGACAAAAACTTGCTTAAATTTTGCTGCGCTGACATCGTCGGCTCGCCCAAAGCTCTCAACATTTCTCCCCTTGACATGTTCACCCAATATGTATATATATATATATATTTATATTTTTCTCAATGCTTCCTCATCCTTTTCTCTGATAATATTCCAGCTTGTGCTTTTTCATTGCTCTCCATCCATACACCATACACCCTTTCTACTCCTTTTCTTCATTCGACAGCCTCGATCCCAACGACGCGTTTATATTCAAGGATGCAAACGACATTTACGATTGATTTACTTCCGTGCCATTATATATTATATTCTTTATCACCAACAGCAATTTTCACCTAATTCCTACCGAACTTTGTAATAGCCGTCAGTTATATATCATCATTTAATATGATAACCCAAATAAATTTTTATTTATAACGTAAAGATAAATCAATCTGAAACCACACATTAAGATGTAGATAAAAAAAATTGTCGACTTTTTATTCCGTACAAATATACTGATATATATCGCTTGTATTATAAAAGCGATGAAATTTTCTGTAATATACTCTACACTAGTGCGATGCATACATGCGTGATCATGAATCATAAAAAAAGAGCGTGGTCCATGAGTCTTTGCCTGTAAACTCTTTAGATTTATCGCCCTTTGGATTCATGGCGATCTAGTTTTCCGCAGTGGGTGCACACGATACACACAAATACACACACACAAACACATCTAAAAATATATGAACATATACAACCCCCTGCGTTCACGTTTTCAAGCACGACACTCCTTTGTTACGCCTCGTTATCCGATCTCTAACGTGAGCGGTGGATCCCACAGCGCACAGAGAGGATCGAGTCGAGTCTTCACCAGAAGATATGGACTATGTGGTGCAAAAGTAGCGTTCATATCGGAGTAATATCTCGGTAGAAAAGGTGGCAATATACCGCGTGGATTGCAACAAGGCAACAATATTGCACTAGAGAAATAAACGTAAAAAAGAAAAACAATGAAAAAAAAAAGAGTGTAAAAATCCGTATATGCCTCCGTATGTACAACCCCAACTTACCAACAATATCTTATATATTATTTATAAATAAAATATATTCGATAATGGCTGTGCAAAAGGTGTAAGGGATAAGAAAAAAAAAAAATAAAAGGAAAAAATGCCTCACCATATTGTGGAATGTACAGTGAAGAAATACATCATGAAAGGGTGGTCTATCGGGGGGCGCTGAGATGTGGATGTAAGGTGGATATTTATGTATATATGCCGAGTTGAATTAATAATCCTGAGATGGTTGAGGATAGCACGCGGCTCACTCCAAGTCGAAAGATAGGGGTTATACGTACGAGTAGTACATATATAGTTATAATATATATGTAGAGTCAATATGAAGGTTGTGAGAATGAGAGGGAAGGTATAACAGAGGTGCGGGGCGGGAGGGTAGAGCAAGAGCAAAAGTCTAAGAGCGTGCGAGCATCGGAGTTGATTTATGCCAGATGGTAGATAGTGCGTGGCTGCTTTGCCCCAACTCGTCGAGCTCTCTTGCCAAGTGTATAGCGCTTCGGGCAAACGATATCTGTGCTCAATGCATTGCGAATAATCGTATAAGAGTATGTGCAAGGGAGCCAAAGAGAGAAATTGTGAACGAGCAAGGAGGATTATATATATTTATATATCATATATGTATATATGTTTGTGTATAGAGGATAAAATAGATATGGAAGAAGCAATGAGTAAAGAAATGTAAAGGAATGAACAAACGTCGTGCAATGTATTATATGTATGTGTATACATGTTCATTAACACTCCCTTATGCAGAGAGCCACTCGTTTAGTATTCATGGAGGATAATGTCTTGAGGGCAGGAATATGTTTGTATGGTTAAAGCCGGTAATTCAATGTTACTCCACTTTTGACATGGATTTCCGTCTTCGTGTCCTTTGTTTTATATAACTACATGCCCCCGAGTGCCAAAGTGCGGCTGTACACTCCTTGGAATCTTCCTCAAGTCCAACACGTGGGGCGAGAAATGCAGACTACAATAAAAGTAGAGGTAATAAAGCAAATAAAGGGAAAAGAACGAAATGTATGATGGAAAAAATTGAGGAGAAAAGGGAGGACAAGAAGGAGAAAGACACGAAAGAGGACGATTAGGCGAATGGTGATATGAGGGGGGTGGCCAGGCAAACGGTAAAGAAGGCCAGATAGCTGTCAACAAGCTTTGAAAAATGTGCCAAGTGAAGAAAAAGTGGCTACTGCAGACTGCAAGCGCCGCGTACGCTGCTCTCTCACATCGTGCCAGCTCCATTTCATCCCAACTATATATCCAACCCATTGGTGTTGTATATACCATTGGGTGTGTTGCTACCACCGGCTGGCTTCTTCTTCTTCTTCACTTGTCTCACTGCGTCCCCACAATTCCCATTACCTCCCTTTCTCTTATTCCCATATGTGTCTTTGTATTGGTTGCGCGCGCGTCCACGCGCGGTCCTTTACTTCTTTTCACCTAGCTGTTAAATGTGATACAGCAAAAGGATACAGGATCGAGGAATGTGGAAGAACGACCATGGGACTTCTGCTACCATTAACATTAACACGCGCCACAACATATCAGTAGCTATATAGCGTCTGTCTCACTAACATTCATTTATAAAAATACTTGTATTGTTGGATAAAAAAGAAATGAAATATTTTAAAGCGTCATTTTAATTCGTATAATGGGCTCTTTTAAAATTGAGAATGTTTGATGATTGTATTTGGGAATTTTGTTTTATATTTCAGTTGATATGTGTCAACTGATCTTTATATATCATCTTTGATGGTCGAGATGTAACTGTGTAATGGATTTTCCAACAGCATCGTTCAATTTTCTTTTATTTTTTTTTGTTCAATAGCATCACGTGTGGGAATATATTACTGAAAAAGACATAAAATTGGCATGATAATAATGTTCGGATCTCTATTTTTAGTATTATTGAATATCGACAAATCGTAAAAGTACATATAAATGTAGATGATTCATTGAAATTCTATTTCTACTGAACTGTAAAATGACTTCTAACTGCCAACTCTACTCTCCACTATATTTTTGTTGCAGAATTTATTAGGTCACATGTAATAGATGTTTTATATACCTATGTCTATCTGTACTTGAAGTAGAAGAATAATTTGTTTTCATATTCCAATTAAATGTCAGCAATAAGTGACATGAATATTCATAAAAGTCACATCAACACATTAAGCTTCTGCGATTGCAGTTGCATCATAAATTTTTCTAGTATCTGATGGATTTTATTTCACTCGGGGATCATCGGCATTCACATTTACATCGTTCAGTTACATAAACAGAAATATAATATAATAATTGAAGTAATTATAAGCCAAAAAAAGAAGAAGAATTATAACGAAAAAAAAAAAGAACTGTACATACTTAATCTTGTGCATTTGAGGTATGAACACACCAACATGGTGACATAATTATCATTGGTTTCCACGGTAGTCACGTACATGCTCGTGCGCCGCCTTTAGACTTTTTGCCATGGCGAAATCCCCGAGGTAAACGGCTGGCCAGTGAACGCCATTAAGTAATGCAGTCGGTTTCTTCGACTTGTCGCGTCGTCGCGAACTTGTTTTCGCGAGTTTAGTTCTTTCCACCTCCGCTTTCGGTATGGGAAGGACACACGAGAGGTGGAAACAAGCTGTGGGGTATATATAAAGCTGAATGACGAAGGAATGAAGAAGATCGAGCTGCTAAGTAAAGAGTAAAAGGTGGATCATGAAAGAGATGAAAAGAAGACATTTTTTATTTGCGTGTTTTCGATCTACTGGCCCTGCGACGTTTTTCTTCTCTTACCTTTTTCACTCAGTCATATTCACAAGAGTTTGCAACGTTTACGAGCCGCGTTAATGGTGTCGAATTCGAATTTCCTTTCTTGATAGGTCTCTTTCCTGAAATTAGTGTTATAATATTGAATTTCATTGGTGTGACTAATTATATTACTTCTATAATTGAAATTTAAATGAACACTCAAACCATCAAAAGATTAAATATATTGCGATTGTCTCTCTGAACGTATCGCCCTCCATTTCTACTTCTCATTGAATCTAATTTCCAAACACTTCATTATTCCAGTAATCGATTAACATATAAAACATTCGCAATCTTCAAAAAATATTTGTCAAATAAGACAACCAGAATTTGCAACAATACATGATGATCAATAGCCACAAATAATAGTTAGAATAACCCAAACAATCTCAATTCCTCAACACACCGTAACTTAATACAAAAATTTCTGGTCTGCAATTCTTATATCCAAATGTCAATTAAACTTTATTTACATTTATGCTAACAATTATAACTTTGATAGACATCTATTGATTTATCATCAATGAACGCAGTGAGATCGATCGTGGTCGCTATAGTGCACCGATATAGAAGATAATTTAAATTGAAAGCCCATTCGAATTGACGTATCCTCTGTGCACTCCCCCGAGTTAAAGGAGCCGCCACTCCCTACACCGAGCTATATAGTCTCTTTCCACTGTACTATTTCTCTTACTCCGTCTCTCCTGTCTGAGGTGCACACCAAATCGAATCACGTTCCAACAGGCAATACCGCACTATCGATGGGCTTTCGCGGGCGGTATACATGGCAGCATCCTGCATCTACTTTCCGCGCAATGTTGTTACAATCGAGCTCTATTCACTGCTAACTCGTCAGCTCCATGCCAATATATGCATTATACATGCATGCACTATACGCTGTTCTATACCATATAAGTTCAGCATATACACATGATTGGTATGGTGAACGAACGTCCTTTGACTATACGAAGAGCCTTCGACTACCACACATTTATTAAAAATGTTTAACTGCATTTGACTTGAGCAAATGGAATTACCCTCAATGCATGAGCGTCTCTCGACCTCGCGCTCCATCGGAAGAGACTTTGCACACGCAAGAGAGGCGCGACGCGAGGACGATGATGGCCCGTGGGCATCCACAGTTGAAAGAGGGTCGCGCCGGCAAGCGTAAAGAGTGGATCTCTCTGCATCCTCCGTTACGGTCTGTGAGGTGGGTCATTATATGAAAAATTTCAAATGCGTCTATATATATATATATATATACACATACATGCGGTTAATAATTCCACAGAGTATAGAATGCATTCGTGCCGACATTGTCAGAGATCTTTAACACAAACAATAACGTGACCCTGAAATTTTTTAAATCTGCAAATACGTTGGGCATGCATGAACGAACGTGTATTCTGATGATATATACTGCTCCTGGCAATTCACCATCGTGTCCTTGATGAAATTATTTTATCCTCAATTCTATATTTTTTTTATTCACGTTAGGAATTGTCGATTTGTGTTGCGTCAATTGATTGGAGCAATTTCATTAAGATTATGAATCACTTGAGCGATTAATTATTTTTATCAATATCACTAAGAGCTAATGTGGAAGTTAGATGAGTTATATTTACTGTGTAAATGTTGGGTATAAAGTATAACCTAGCCACTGTGCACCTTAGGAAGAGGATTATCCATACGACAACGACACTGCCGCAAAGTCGAGCAAGCAGCGAGCGAAATGTCGAGACGGGTCGTTTAGCCATTCCTCTCTCTTTGATCCAAGGATTTGCGGCTCTATTTTGCATTCCGTCTCGTCTACCTCGTGCGCCCGAGAGAGATTCATTCTTTTTTCTAGCTCGCTCACTCTTCTATCTTTTAACTACTCCCAATTCTCTTACTCATGGCATCACAAACTTCAGACATCGTTTTTTTATTTTTCTTTCAACCAGTTCTCGTTTGAAAGAAATAAAATTAAAAAAATAAAGAAAAAGGAAGTAAAGAAAGAAGAAAAACAATAGAGCCAAGCGGTGCATTGTCAACTCACGAGACTAAGCAATTAGCCCGTACCGTTCTATCCCGTACTTTTCACCTCACTCGATCCTCGCGAGTATTATACTCTGTCGCACTATCTCTCTCTATCCATTCGCTCGTCTTATATTCTCTCTCGTACTGCTTTACATGTATATATGGAGTACGAATAGAATAGGAAGGAAGAATAAATGTTTTGAGAGGCACGCCGCAGCATCCAAAAAATAGATTCAAGTACCGCGTGGTGTCTGCGACGCTCGACTAAATTAACGTCCACGCGGTTCTCTGCAATTTTTGGCACGCGCCACAACCACGTCGGAGCATTCGACGATCGTCGCGTTTCGACAGTTCAAATACACAACCTAACTATATATATTAAACAAGTGTAAATGGCGGATAAATTGTATATATACATTTATATACGCCGACATTTTTCCACGTCTAAATTTACTGTCTTCTCATGTTAGATGAGACGAAAATTGTAAAAAAAAAATTAACTTCATAATAGAAAAAAAAAGAAAGGATGACATGCAAATTCATCAAATTTTCAGAATAACTGTACCTTAATTTTCCTGGAAATGAATTCAGAGAATTACTATCAAAATATTCGGTGAATTTCCGGGAACGTTCGATTCCCCTACTCCAAACCCTTTAACGATAACCACAATATTTACCCGGGGAAAAAAAAAAAATACTGAAATATTACCTAGAATTCCAAACCGACAATTGAGAATTGAAATATTCACCAATGATAACAACCTAAGCAAATCACTCTCAAAATCCATCGTCATATTTTACTAGCCCATAAAACTATTAATTCCTGCCACCAATATCAATACAAATCCACTGCCATATCAATCCACCAATAATCCACCACTTACAACAATATTCCACCAAAATAACTCAATTCAAACGTTAAAACATTCGTGTGAATAATTCTTTCGTGTAAGTCACACGAACAATATGAAATGTCAATAGAAATTATCGCCTGACGACAATTCTTTCTTTTATAGATTTTTCACAGACTTGTTCAGAATTCGGTCTGTACATAATAATGATCACATATATACATATTAATACACGTGAATATTGGCAATATATATATATATATATATATATATATATATATATATATATATATATATAAGGAAAAGGAATGTATTGGCGCCAACCACATCGCGTGCATGGCTATTGACGCATACATACGTAAGTCGGGATAAACACACCGCATGCCATATAAGTACATAGGTTTGCACATGCAGCAAAGGGATACCTATATTATATGCTAGCTTAATGAGGATGCCGACATTCCCACATATATATATCCACAGTGAATCCATATATATATATATAAATATATGTATATACATATTGAAGTTGTTCGTATATGTATATACACAAACATATATGCGCGCGGGTTCCTTCTCGCTTCAAAGGCGGTGGTGGGATTTTTTTGTCACGACCACCCGTATCAGAAATGTATTATTTATTAGTTTCCCGCGCCGGACGAAGAAGCCGTCGGCCGTGACGCGCTCACAGACAATCGTAAATTTCCACCATCAGTTGAAGGTGTATATGTATATAAATGCTATTGCAAATACAATTCCTTATATTATTTGCACACGCTGTTTATATTTGTGCTGTTAATTTTTTTTATTTTTCTTTTTTTTTCGCCATTTGAACGCGAGCGCGCGACGAATGTTCCAAGTGGAAATTGTGCAGTGTGAGATCGTGTTGCATTTGAGATTGTTTGACGCTCGCGACGATACGACCTTGTTGGGGCAGTGCATGGGGTGCACGAGCTCTCTCGCATGATGGCGCAAATCTCATATGTACTATATATATGCATTATATATGACATGTATAGATGTATGTATGTATGCATGATGTGTATTGGCATTGAGTTTGTGCACGCGGTTATCGTGCTCTGCGAACTTGCAATAACATGTAAAAATCTAATGTGAATATAATATTTCATATTTGTTTTTCATTTTTATTTAATTAAAAACTAATTGCTGCAATATTTATTACAATTTGTAGTTACATTTTTATTATTACTTGTCAAGTATTTCAATTGAATTGAAGAATTGTTTTTCTATTGAATAAAAGTTGTGCGTGCAAAATCATGCGCTGCTGAAGAAATTGTTCACTTGCTTGAGTAAAATGTAATATTGTATTGATGTCATGGTTTTTTTTTTGCTCCACCTCGTTGTGAAGTTTTTAATATCGAGTTGTTACAATTATCGAGATGGAAATATAACATGAAACGGAGGTAGAAAAAAGTGCTCATGCAGTGAGGAAAAAAATGTATTGTTGATTGGAAAGTAATCCATTTATTGGACGAGACATTTTTTAATCAAGAATAGATATTTTATGCGGATGAATTGATAATTGATATTGAAGGTTATTTGTTCTACTGAATTTTCCAGGGGTTAAAATTACTATAAGAAATTGAATCCAATCACATAATTTTGTCTGAGATGAACTCTTAATATTTACAAAAATGACAAAAAAATAAAAGATCAAAACTAATTCATATTTTAAGAAATGAAACTTTTCAAATTGTTTCTTTTTGACATTATTTCTCACTTCACAACTCCCCTGTATATTTTTAACTTTATTTCATCATAATATATTCTGTATGGCGCTCATTCTTCCAATTAAATAAATAAACCGATGTTTATTTATCTACATATATAAAAATATATTCTGTATATACAATTGGCGCTATTCGTATTACCACAATGTATATACATGTGGGAGTCCGCTCTTTTTTTCTCTTCTCTTCCACTTCTTTGCCAGATCTCTTTACGACTAAAACATCTTCCCGGAATTATATATGCTCGGACTATACGAGGACGCGACGTTCCACAGCCTTACACTCGTCATCGACAAGAAGAAGTCTACTTGTATAAACATATACAATCACATGCGCGCACGTGGAGTAAAAAAGAAGAAAAATGAAAAAGCGCCGCGCGCCACAACGCGTGCAGGAAACTTGTACACTCCACATCTCGGACATTTTGCAGCCGCGGCGCGCATTACAAAAGCCAAGTTGCCACGAGGCACACATATACATACATCAAAACAACAAAAAAGACAGAATAGCAAATACAACAAATAACAAAACAAATATTTTCCTGTGTGTAAACAATTGTCCAACAAATAAGCAGAAAAATAATATTTTCATCCACTTGAATTTCTTTTCATTTTAACATTTTATTTTTATTTCACCTCCGAATTATATTGCTCGTATTATCGATAAACGCCTTTAATAAATTCTTCAATCGTAAACTATAATATATTTCATCCACGATCATTAAATTGAAAGTATATACATATCCATGCATAAGTGTACATAAAACAATATGTATAAATGTGTGGTTTGTAAATGTATATGTATACATGTAGTGTGGATAATTCTCCCTCACTTCTTCTTTGTCTCTTCTCTGGCATTTCGCACCAACAGTGCGACTGGCATCTACGATAAATCTGCGCGTCGTATATAAAAGCCCCTCGCCGCGGCCTCTGTTGTTTCGTACTATTATTTCGAGGGCCGGCCATATACAACGATATATATCCAACGTGTCACAATAAAACATATGGCGCATCGTCTCACGATGCAAAACATATATACATGATCGCGCGCACTCTCTCGCGCCGACTTTGTGATACACTACATATATATATGTTTATATACCACCATCACGTGAATCTTTCTTCAGATGAGATGTTACAGAATCGTGGAATTTCTTAGTCGAACACCCTCCATACATGTATAGCATTGTGACGAAAAATTTCTCTCCAAGATCCATTTTCTCCACAGATATTACGAATACACATACATGTATATATATATTTATATAAACGAATGTGGCAGTGTACGTTAGCAAAATTGTGGTTACGAGGTGAAAAGGAAGAAGGATTTACATCCCCATCAATTTCCATTGTGAATGAATATATATCTGTTTATAAAAATGTGAACGTGACCTTAAATAAGTTGAGATAAAAAAAAGAAAAGAAATAATAGTTATCAGTACGGTAATAAATACGTCGTATAACTGATCATTAAAACATCGTCGTACAAAGAGAGCGAGAAAGCTCTAATAAAAAGTATCAATGCGTCAGATGAAATATATAAAAGCCACTGAAATAGGCTCATATCTCATTTCCCACTGTGTTGAAACACAAATCAAAAAGTAATGGCTAGTTAGGTACAGTAAAATGAATTCTACCATCAGTGTACGGCAACGGCGGCAACGGCGGCATTCACTTTGGGTATATAAACCCTCAAAAGCCCTCAACTATGCTCACAAATTACCATTTGAGAGGTTTCACGAGTGATGGAAATAAAAAAAAAAGAAGAAAGAAATAATAAAAGAGAAAAAAGGAACAATAGGTAACAACAAAAATAAAACGTTTTTTTATAACGTGACAATTTTCATACCTCATTCACACATTTACGAGTTAATACACGACATCAGATATTTTCTTCTTCTCCAATTACTACAACTACTATGATTTTTTTATTCTTTTTATAGCGACACTTAAATGATTATTTTCTCGTTATAACAAAAACATCCTACACCGCAAAAGGTGTAAATAGGAGAAGCAGGAAAAAAAAGGCATACGATAAAGTGGCATGAATGTGTTTGTAATGGTTAAGTGTAGTATCATAATGTTGAGTATATACACCAATTGGTAAGTGCAGTGCATTCACTGCCACATATACTATTAGTTGGCATGGCAGTAGCGTTGTTTCTCCTATGTAACAACTGTAAACGGGCGCATCGTTTTGTATATCTGTGTATGTACATGCACCGATGAAATGGCTCCAACGATGATGCTGCTGTCCAACGCAATCGTTGAGAATGCGAACAAGAAAACGAAGCAAGTAAAAATGATGAGGCAAGAACGCACGCGTGAAGATTGCTTTACTGCGCTGAAAGGATCAGACGCTACGAGAAATGCAAGTGTATAACTTTTCTTATATATACATACAGTTGCATCCTGTAAGTTTGCTAACCAACTTGATGGTTAGTAGAGGAAACGATGCTATTATCGTACATGTTTCTATGTACCAACGTTAAATAATTATTTATCAGTGACGTTGACTCGTTATGATACAACATACTATGATGCTTAAAGTCCAATTACTTCAAGGCTTCTTCGTCTGATGCTTCTTCGTTTAATGATATGATACGGGACTAGTTTTCATGTTGAATAAAAAAAAAATCTCAATTATATATATGGCGGAAAATTATTTAAATAAAATCTTGTACGTTTTTGTTCGAGATGATCTTGCGATTAAAGTTGAATTTCAATTGATTTTATTATAAGTAGAGAATTTTTGTTTGTTTGATTTATAGATGTGGAGAATTTTTAAATTTACAATAACTTTCTATTTATGATGTGTATGTCATATGTGAAAATATTATGATATAATTTTAATGAATTATTGTCAACACAAAAAGATGCTGTGCTTTTATGTGAACCTGATAATAGTTTTCGTTTTAGTAGGTCACTGCAATTAAAAAAAAATACACACATCTGTACGTAGTGAGATGACATGAAATTTTCGTTCTCTCATTATTAATTTCGTTCCTTGGAAACTCCTAAATGAAAACAGAAAATAATGATATGTACATATAATTTAAATGGAATATTCTAGCGCTGAATTCATATTTCACCTAAACAATAGATAAACATTCAAATAATCTCAACACAAAATAATTCATTAATGTATTTGAGAATGAATCATTTCCTCATCAACTATAAACACATTTTTGCATAAAATAAAATTATTTATTTGAATCTAAATGAATTCTCCATCAAAAAATGTCTTATAATACCTTTATTTCTCTCTACACATTCGTGTTGCAAAATATTACATTATTTTTCTAAACATCCTTTCGTAAATCAGCGGAGCTACACGTACACATATCTCTATTATATCAATGACATATGTGGATGATATGTCGCATTGAAAGAGATTATGTACGAGGCATTCAATAATCACGTGACATTGGCCGTAAATCGTGATGAAGATACCGATCGGTAATACCAAAGGGCTTGCCCTCAGAACTGAGCACCTTCAAGGTTACGCAAAGAAGTAGTGGAAGAATAGTAGAGACTAAGTGAGGGTGAGAGAATGAGAAAGAAAGGGAGAGGAAGTGAATGGAAGAGAGAGACATGGATCAGAAGCCACTGATGCACCACACAGTGGTAGTTTGCTTGGTAGAGAGAACGGTAAGCAGGAAATGTGCGGATCCGATCGTTGAGAGAACCAAGATGGTATATGGGCAATAGATACTTATATATATATACAAGCTGAGAATGGTGAGAGAAGGAACGAGTGTGTGCGCGCCCGCACCAAGTAGATGTATCTCGAATCGTGAGACTCAGTACACAGACGATTTATAGTTGGCCGATTCGCGGCTACGCGAAAAGATCATCGCGAATAATGTCTTCGTTCGTGCGCGGATATTCTTTTATCGAAAATACACGTACGTCACGGAAGCTGATTCTCTCGTTTACTGTGCTGTTTTGTTTCGGAATTTTTGTCGTATTTTTTTCTTCTTTTACCTTTCATCTTTAACTTGCAAACAAACCACTGGACGCATGAGATATATTTTATATGCATGTACAAATGTGTTTAAAGTATTGGAATAATATTTATCGGATAGCATTGGAATGGATTGTGAAGAAATAAAAAGATGATGAATGTTATGAGTATTCTAGTATTTTCTGGAGTAGTGGATGATTACTCCTGGATATTTGTATGTATTGTGTATGGATGTGAATAACCCGTGAGGTTTTCACCCCTGATGTATATCCACTCATCATTGCTTCGCATGGTAAATTCGACCAGGGAATGCGTAATCAACTCATCCATATAGCCACGAGGCTACCACTTGACCCGATTTCCGATATCGACTAACGACTTCGCTTCTTGACTGTGCCAACCACACACTCCCGTACTATATCCTGAACCCCATTACCACATAGTAAACAATTCTATCCCGATTCTGCACTTTTTTTCAGTATGCAAAAGCACGTATGCCGTCGCACAAGTGCGTGCATGCATAAATTTTCATATCATTTTGTTTTGGATCGTCAAATGGGGAAAAAGGAAAGGAGAAAAATTATACGAGAACGGGAACAGATTGAATATGTCACGTTGGAATTGGATTGCGAATACATCAACTGCTGACTGCGAATATTTCCGAACTTTATTGTTTGTATTCATTCGATTATTTTCATTCGCTTTTTTAATCATGTTTGGTTGGCATTTTTTTTCCTTTTCACTGCGGAAGGCGTGTGTGTGTGTGTGGGTGGATGTACGTGAAAGACTTGTCGACTGGGTCATTTGTGCGGGTGGTTGAAGATCGACTTGGTAAATCCGAACACAGATGGGGCTACTGGCACTGTGATGTAGTAAAAAGTAACAACACTTTTATCCACATCAACTGTACTTTACAGTTATTGTTTTTTATTTTCGTTTTTCTTTTCCTTACAATATAACTTTGTTATTGAGCATAAACCGATTATAGTTATAATACTCGAACATAATAAAAGTTTGATAAAACTATGTCTTTAAATAAAGGATGAAAGAGAATAGAACAAAAAAATAATACAAAACAGCTTTGAAGTAAAAAAGAGATTTAGCATATAATGAAGAATGAATGTAAGTAAATATGTGTGAATAAAAACAGGAAAAAAAAACAAAAAAAATGTAGACTGGTCATGCGGTTTATCAAGATTAAAGTTTACTGCAGCTTTGATCATTCATCTCTCGTTTTTTGTTTTCATTTCATGTTATTTTTCTTTCTCCTCACTTTTTATTATTTCTGAAAAGCTTTCACATACTGTGGCTTATATTACAACAAGCGTTTGTTGTGCATTATGTCTCACGAAGTGAAATGAAAAATGGGGGGAAAAGAAGAAAAAAAATAACATGAGTGAAATATCCACTGTCAGCTCGCTCTCACTCGGACTCTGCCTCAGATTACTCTTTAAAAGTTTCAAAGGCTTGTATAAAATATTTTCACGTCAGAAAAGAAATTTAACTCGCATGTATGAAATGACCATACCATTGAGTGTAAGTATAGCGAGTGTATTCATTCACTCTGCCACATATGTAAACCAACTTCAAATGATAGAAGGTGTGACAACTTGAAATTGGATCATGTATGACGTAGAAATGTATTTTACGTCAGGGTTGGGTACAAAGATATGCTCAGTGAAACCGCCTAGAAACTCATTGTTTCGCTCAGCTGAATCAATTACACGCTTGGGCTCCCGGCCGATCCTATCTATCTCGCGTCAGAGATACACTCCACATTCTCATTCACGTTTATATACATCCATCTTCTGTTTCCAGACAGCAAATGTATATTTACCAATATAAAACTATTTATTTCAGTTATCAAGCTGTAATAACATTTTTAAATGTGTTTGTATTTCTGTGTGTGTGTATTTCAATCGTCGCATTGATCGTAGAAATGTATGAACTTGGCGCGAGCAACTGTACATAAACCAACGCGTCAAACGTACGAATGGAGAAGTATTGATGTGAGGTCGAAGTACTTGGCAGACGTAAAGGGAAGAGAAGATGAGTATCGACAGCTGAAGCAAACTGATGGTACGACGAGGGAGGAGTTGAGAGCCTTACACAACCAGTCTCTTTTCTCTCTCTACTCGTTTAAGAAGACGACACGAGAGACTGCTGGTGGTGATGTTGGTTTGCTGTTGCTGTTATTCGCTGCAACCATAAGACTCTTTGAAATTACAGAAATGGAATGGAAAGTGCAATCGGCTAAGACGTTGGCACACTCCTCGGGTCGTATAACCTCGGTCAATCCACGAGTCAAGTCAACAACTAGTTACTGGAGAACGGTCTCTCTAGTTGCTTGTCGTCCTACGTCCCATGCGGTACACTCAACCCAAGTATCAACAACGACAATGCGCACACAAGAAATGTTTGTCGCTATAGTGGCAGGATCAATTTCACACGAGACTGTACCAGATGGAACATTGAGAAGCTCAGACGAAGACAGAAGTATACACGAGGCAATAGAATTCTCTGCAGTGAAACGCTTATACAGAGATGAGAGTGCGGAGTATGAAGGGATTAGTTTGTCGTTGAGTTTATTTTATTTTTTTACATCAGGTGTATGGATTCGTTTTATCAATTGATCTTCATCTGGATGATGATGTAGTTGGAAACATTTCAGCATTAAATAAAACATCTTTCTTCAATTTGGATTAATGTTCATGGTATTACGTTGGAGTTTGCTTGGAGTGTCTAATCAATGGCGAGAGGCAATTGAAATTACAGCGAGTAAAATCTATGTGCAGAGGTATTTGGCACGTGATTTGATTGCCAAGTCTACAGAATGAATTTGGAAATTTTGTACCATCGTCCACTTTTGACCTAAGCTATTGGTCAACGAACAAAGGATGAATGCAGAAGGGTACAAAAGTAGAGTAAAGGTCTGCCATATACTATGTCGCGTCCTCTCTTTCTTGCTTCACAGCAATTCAACCAGCATTATAATTCGAAATGCGAATTCGCTCATATGGAAAGCGTATAAATTTTCGCCCACGATCTACATCGTCCGGTGATTTCAATAGCTGCTGACCGGTCGTCGTGTCCAACGCGATATGCAATTTGAATATGAAAATTTTCATTCACAACAGTTTCAATATTTATAATTGAAATGTTGTATAATAATAATGTGGGTAATATGGCTTCAAAACTCTTGACAATAAACATATTACAATTGTACACATGACACATATATAAAATAATATGTAAAAGGATTTATTCTGGATATTTTGCTGTGTTGAACAAAATTTTAAATTAACTTTTGTCTGCTTATGAAAAAGTTATGAGGCTCATAATATTTGTTAGCATATTGATACATATGTAATTGAAAATTACGTTACTCATTAAACAATTCAGTAACTAACAATATTTAAAATTATACGGAATGTAAAAAAAAGTAATGCACTAACAGAACAATAAATTCGAAACTTCAACCATCCCAAAGTATAAACGTGGTGTAATATTCATTTATTTCATGTGTATACACGTGTGTGTGTGTTTGTATACATATATATGTTGAAGGGTTACGATAACGAGTTTCTCGCACGCATTTTGCATGAAAAGCTCAGTCTAGAGGGACGGCCAAACGCCAGGGTATGAGTAACGATCGAGTGCCGAGAACTCACGAATGCCAGTGTTAATACGATACGAAGTTTCGAATTTCCGCGGGTATTCAAAAGTTATGGAGTCGTGGGAGGTGGAGTAGCGAGAGATGGTACGAGAGAGAGTGCGATTGTGAGTGGTTGAGAATTGCGAGAGAGAAACTGAGAGGAATATAGACCCCAGGAGGCTAGCTGGTGCGGCAGAGGATGAATCGGGAATTTATGGAACGATGGAGAGCCAAGGTACCGACGCATGCCGCGGCATGAGCGAGCCATTAAGTATACCTGCCTCGTAACAGTAATATACCTCATTACTCGCGCATAACAGTTACTCCCGGACTCAGTCTGTAATTCCAGCTTCTCCTGTTCGGGACAGGTGTCCAATTCGAGGTGTCGTTCTTACGCCCCTCGATTCTCCCACGTCACTTTTTTATTGTTGTGCGTATCTTCCACCACTTATAGTACATAAGTGTAAACAACCTATTTATTGCTATGAATTTTTTTATGTATGTACTCAGATAAATGGCATAGCTTCACTAATTGTTCAGAATTCATGGCTACTTTCATGAAAGAATTAACCAAAAAAAAGTTGCATATTTTACTAATTAAGTGTTAAGTTGATATTATTCAATGATTTATATTTATTGTTGGTTGTTGAATGTTGACACAAAATCTTTGTGGATTTATATTTTTATTGGACTCATATTCGTTATGTGAAAATGCATTGCATCGATGTGAAATCCAACTTGTCAGTTGCGCCACGATATCGTTTAGTGTGTTATATGTCACGTAATGTAAAGTTTTCGTCACTTTGACGTGAAATTCTGTAAATATTCAGTGAATTCAAAGTAGAAAAAGTTCTGAGTATTTCACACGATAAATTTTATTTGATGAATTTGATAAAGAAATAAAAAAGTTTATTACATGATAAATGAATGTGAAAAATGAGAAATAGAAAATTATTTCTGTCAGATTTGCTTTTAAAATTAAGGACCACATTTTGAATCTCAACGAGTGCAAGGAAAAAACAAGGTTTATTTTCTTCCTCTTTTTTTTTAGGGGAAACACGCGGGGGAGAATGTTTTAATGGCGAGACGCCCTTGTCGTGGAAAAGTTTCAAGTGCCTTGTACGAACAGAAGAAATATTCTAGAGTTGAAGCTTGGAACTAACCCCACCAAAATTCTCAATGCTTTCGAGAACACTCAAAGCTTTCTATCCTATTAACTCATAATTTTATTATTCTTATGATTCTTTTCCATTTGGAATAAAGAAAAAAAATCAGGGCATTTTTTATGAGGGAAAGGATTGCGTTAGTCTTTGTTGTAACTGTATTAACATTTGATTGTCGAAATGGCAAAGATGAATTGTCATGGCTATTGACAGGGACAATAACCGGGCGTGGCAACACAACCATCGTACTCGCCCACGTCTGATATGCGAAATTCATATTTGTCTGATGCTTAAAAGAATTTATGTATACATATATGTATGTATATCGGGTGAATGGTCTCCTCACCTTCGTTGGCGATATTCAGATGCTGTTATCGATATGTGAAATTGGAAACGCCCAATATATATATAAGTGAACAGAAGTAGTTATCATTATATGTATTTGTGTATACTCTCTAAACTAATCATTTATATTATCTGATATCTATCTTACAATTTGATTATTCAAATTAAATCATAAAATGTTACAATATCTTTTCATCATTATTTCAATTTATTTTTATTAAATGGACATGTAAGAATGTATATAAAGTGAATAATTGTATTTATGATAATAATTCAACAGGATAAAAATTTCAAGTCAAGAGTCGCGCTTTTGAAATGTGAATGCGTTATATTTTAATTCACCAGACTATATTGAAAAAAAAGGGAAAAAAATAAGGACTCTCAGCTCACTTCTATATGCATACACTACGCCCCAGTGAAAAACTGAAACTGTGCTTCACAATGAGCTTACTCACCAGTGCATGATCGTTATGTGTCCATTGAAGAGTACTACTAAAGTTAAATATAATTTTTGCTTTTTAATTTGGATTCATTTTTTTAAATTTCTCTTCAAGGACAAGAGTAAAAGGAAAAAAAAGAAGAAAGTGAAGATGAATGAAAGTTGAATACTGGAATTGAGAGTATTTGTATGTGCATGTAGATGTGAAATAATGAAAATTCACAGTCGACAAATGCCCGAACGCCGATTCGTTTTCAATTGACAGCGCGACGATAAAACTTTTTCGGCAGTTAATCTGAAAAGAATTTTCTACAGTTTCAGTCACTTGAATTGAATGGGGAAATAAATTTTCCAACAAATAGTTAGTATATACCGTTTTACTATATATATACATAGGTAATACTCAAAGTCTCTCTCGAGTACCGCACAATCGCACTTTCCAAGCGACTCATGAAATAAAGGCAGAACCGGAGGGTCCTGCACCACTTTGTAAAGATCGAACGACTTTTCAGATAATAATGTAGACATAATTTCCAATCATAAGAACACTTCACGACAAATTTAATTGACTGACCATTGAATATTTCAATAACAACGTTTTACTCGATATAAAAACAAAATACGAACATTGAAGTAATACAATAATAAAAACAGCAAAAATGAAACGAAATACACAGCGAACTATACAGTGAGTAGGAGTATAAATGGAGACTCTCTATACAAATAAAAAAAAATGCGTGTGGATCTGGTCGAACGTGTGCGACCAAAGGCAAAAGCCGCGGAATGAAATAGCAATGGAATGCCAACGGTGTGTGAATTACATTCCAGACACGGGGCTAAAAGTAGCCACCACCTCTGCATTCAATGCGCCGCATGTTTCATACCATTCCCTTCTTTTATTCTATTCGAAAATGTGATTGCTTTTTATACCAATACAAATCGCAAACTGTTGGTCGAACCCAAAGCCACCACTGTATAACTGCATTGATGTCAATCCTTCTGAGAAATCATTCGCGCCACTTCTTCGTCGCTTACACTCACCGGTTAATTGAAAATTGACTGGGGCAACGTGTAGGTATTTGTGTAATCGAGGAGAAAAAAAAAGAATTGCCAACGTCAAACACACAACATTATATACACACGTGTTTGACCAAATGTATATATACATTTAGTGTATGAAATGTGGACACAGTTATGAGAAAGTCTTTTGCGTTGTCTTCTGTTTCTTCTTGTATATACTTCCGTGTAGCTTACAAAGAGCGGCTACCAAAAGTACATTATATGAGGATATATTTGCAAGACGACAACGCACGTTTGCCAAAGAAACCTTGTATAGCCAAGACAACATGGATGCAATGGTCAACTTTTGTGAAGAAAGAAAAAAATGTAGACAAAAAGAAAAGGGAAATAAAAATGATAAAGGAAAAAAAGAGGTAAAAAGAAAAGAACGTATGAAAAATGTGGAATAAAAGAAGATGCGCAACGACTTACAAATACATAAGCGCAAGTTGGAGACAGCACAAGAAGGGAGTGTGCAATGTTGTCAAGTATAGGCAAAAGACCTTACTGTTGAACAAAGCCGCCTAGAAGTAAGGTAAGATAAAAGCACATATGTGTGTATATATATGAGATGGAAAAACGTGAGACAATGGATGACCTTTCCTTGTTGCTACTGTCCCGCATGTGGACTCATACTCCCGCGAGAATCGTAGGATTAACTGTTTATTTTTATAAATAATAGATAAATAAATGTTATGTGAGGTCATGGGATAGAAGGTGAGAGCTTGTGCTTGGTAAATTGGTAAAAGTTTGATATCTGGGTTGAAAATATCAATTGGAAAGCAGGAGTTTGAGCTGGGAGGAAAAGATTGTGGCTAATAACCAATTACATACGGTGGATGTCAAGGGAGTAGTACAATTCTTTTTCCGTAACTGAATTGGGTTGATGATGTGAGATTGCAGCTTATGTGTGAGATTGATTGTGAATCTTCGCAAATAGTTGAATGGTTAAAAAAAAATTAATTGTTCTGATATAATTTTTCCAAAAGGTAAAAGATGTCATTGATACATTCACTCACTCTGCAAATGCATTATTATTTGTTAAAAATGTTTAACGTGAAACCGGGCGTTATATAGTAAAGTGGCAATTACAGAAATTTTCAAATTAATATAAATAATTAGTGAAAATTTTAATGCAGATATAATTTTTTAATTATAAAAAAGACTTTGGCAGAAATTGATTATTAAAATATCACATTTTACAGTCTGGACATTCTATTGGACATGATACAATAAAGATAATTATTTTTCTGTTTCCCAGAATCATGAATACAATAAGTAAATCTCTCAAATTCTCTGGAAGTAAATATTTCCATATAAATTCCTGGTTCCAAACTGGAATCCAAATCAATATATTCATCTCCTACATTAAGAAAACATTGTCTGGTATTTCCAACTTCATTTATTTCCACTTATATATTCCGATATTATTTACGAAACTCCAAACTTTTTTTTCTCACACAAATATATTCATAACTTTTACCATTTACTATTGTCAGAAAAAGTATTTACGCACGAAGATACATATTATATATCAGTGTCGCTAATCACAGTTAGGAAATAACTTTCTTCATTGGCTTCATATCTCCAAGTTCATTTTTATCCGTTTTTCTCTTCCTCTTATCGTAATGCTTGCGGCAATTAACTCATCAATTAATTCCACTATCTCCTAAAGGAAAATGATAATAACGACTAAGAAAGAGAATAAAGGAAGGAAGGAAGGAGATCTTTTCATAGGATATTGGATGAGAAAGGGATTGCTTGTTTAATAAATGAAATTAATGCGATCCGGGTGCGGACGGTGGCCATCAGCCAACTAAAAGAGAAGTGAAAGAGAGAGAAAAATAAGCGCAAGAGCATAAGTGGAATCTAAATCGAATGGAGAATATATGCCTATACCTACAAGTGCTCACGCCGTAGACTCAAGTGGCTTGAAGGGGTGGGTGGCGAAAGAGAATGAGAGGAAGAGAAAAATAGAGCGAGAGAGAGTTTAAGTGGCAGAAGTGGCGACCCTGGTGATGGGCAAAGCTTTATTGTTTTTTTCTCCCTGACGGCCACCCGGTATATGCATACACAGAAATATTCTGTAGATATATACATTCACACATGAAAGAGAAAGAAAAATATAGGGAGAGTTGGGTGAGACTGAGAGGGAGTTGGTGGCTCGCGTGCGCACATTCGTCCGCTTCAGTTTTAATAATTCCGCAAGCCAGACGAGAGGGATGGCGGCATTTGGAAAAGCGACGATACATATATGTGTATATGCATATACTGCACTGTATATACTGCGTGCAATCACCGCCCGGACAATCACATACCATATATCTCTTTTTTTTTTATTTCCAGACTTTTTTTTGTCGTTTCGGTCGGGAAAGAATATAAATAAATAATCGGTAGGAATTTTTAATTGAATGAGATAAAATGAATTAAAGTATTTGAATAGTTAATAAGCCTTCTGTTGAATTCGTTAATTGTATTCATTATTCAATTCTTGGACAGCGGTGCCATTAAAAGAAAAGTGATTATGATGAAAACTCTTTAAATTTCGAATGTAATAAAGCATCAGTTATTTTAGGCCGACTTTTTTTCCATACATAAATTGATTTTTAAAACATTGAAAAAGAATATAGTGAGCTTTGAAAGTTTTATGAACTTGTCAGATTGATACATCAATTAAACAATTTATATAAAACTGAATTACTATGATAATTATGATGATATTTTATTATAATTAAAGTCGAGTGAGATAAGGCTGACTATTAACAACTCTACGTGCATGAGCAAAGTACTGATGTGAACACAAATTTCACCTCCCCCATAAAGATATTCATCTCTTGCAATTACCTCACATGCATGATAATATAGAGTAAGAAATTAATTCTAACTTCAACACAGATCTAAATTTACCTCTCACAGAATTCCACAATTGCAATGAATATAATTCTTTCTAAACGTTCAATAAAAAACATTTTTTTCCACCATTAAACTTCTACATGTGAGAACGCTGTCATCGTTTCTCACTCTGTATTCCCCATCGGCTTGATGATTAATGGATAATAATAGTAAATATGAATAGATAAAATCATTTTGCATGTACAATTCACTAATGCATCGATATATCTTCACTTATGGTAGGTTAATAGCGAAGCAGGCAAAGCTTTCACTCAGTGAGTTATATATATTTCCACATGCATCACTCATACAGAAAATTGCCTAAAGGGTTTGCATTCACAGTATGACGATCAGTGAAAAATACTATCTTCTGGACACTTTATTGGTACGCAATCAACAGCGGCATCATTCAAGAGTATATTTTGTATTGAACGCACGAGACGCTTCGGCATCTACTGCACTGCTTCGCGTCGTCATCATTTCTTTGAGCGCGGCAATAGCACCTTTCCATGTAATTATTGGCCGTCAAGTAATCTTTCACGTATATGTATGTACAGATATATATATTCCTTCATAAGTTTATATTCATACGATTATATATGTATTTATTGTTACATACATGCGTACGCGTATGATAACACGTGGGCTTTTGCCAATGAATAGCCCGGCTATATGTACGATATACGTAATCGCTTCAACACAATAACAACGATAACGCGAGAGGCTGTGGCCGTTAAAATATGTGACGATCAAATTGCAGACTGTGCACTCATCTCTTGAGCATCTGGGAGAAAGAACCACTTTTCTCAGTCCGCATTCTCTTCTCTTTATTTTTATTCCCCTCTCTATCACCTTACCTCTCTTTATCTTATATTATTTTTATTCTTATTTTTTTTCTCGTTTACTTTTTTCCTTTCTCTTTTTCATACCTTCTCGTCGCGACGATTCACCTTTTTTATTCTTTCATTTTTTGTCGTGACCGATATCAAGATCTAGCTCATTCTTTTACTTGAGTATCGTTTTGGGATTTTTCTTAGGATATTTTTCTTTTTTTTTAGGGAAAAAAGAGAAGAATTAATGAATAAAAATAAATCCATGACAGTTCGATCACGCAACCGTATGGTATATAGTGTATGGCAGCGTGAATCAGAAACTCGATAGGTGCGACACGACGTTTGCTCATTAACGCGCGCGCGTACACCAGTCGCGACATCGTTATGTTATTCCTTTGCCCACACTCTACATATTTTGCGCGCCATACTTGTGAAAGGGAGGCAAATGCAATAATATTTACAACCCTAAAGAAAAGCATCGATTTGCGATGCGCGTCTCAACTCGGTTGGCGCGCGATAGTCGCACCAATGAAATGATTCGCGCAAGCAGTAAACATATTCACGCTGTGAGTCTGGTACGCACGACTTGCCATGTCTCTCGAGTAATTTCATAGCTTCATAAATCGTCACAAGCCCCACAAGATAAACATGTATTTATATATATGTATGTATATATAACCGCGTGACCTGTCCAGGCTCAGCTTGGGCTCGTGATCATCATTCCCTCTAATTTCATAAACATTCTCTTTACGGGAGGCAACTTCCAACTGAACGTGTTGCACGCACCTATAATATAATCCAACCAGATATTATTCTTTACGTTTGTGCAGAAATTTCTTTGATTTACGTCAACCAATGAGACAAAGTTGCACGCGATTCTACACTATCGTTAACATTTTGCCTCCCTCATTTACCTGTCTACGAAACTTCAGATGAAATGGGGAGAAGTCTGTAAGAGAGCTCTCCTTTCCTCTATCTACTCCTCTTTTCTCTTAAATATATGTGTATATATATATGGGGTTGTGTAGGGTGTAAGATAAATTAACGGTGAATCCCCTTTTCCTTTATATCCTCCTATCTTGAAAGTCACCAAACCAAATCCAAAGTGAGAAGTCGAAGGCAATTCACGATTTACATCTTTCTCTTAATGAAATAATTGCCCTGAACCAAAGCTCTATAAAGTTATGCATTGAGTTTCTAATTGATGCTCACTAAGTTTTTTATGCTTGATATGTAATTATCTAAATTCTACTACTGTTCATTAAGTGACAGATAATTACGATGAGGATATGCAGGGAAATTGGTGTGGTCTCTTTACAAAACTTAAGAAAGTAATCGGAAGTAGACACTAAAATTGAATTTAATTCAAATCGACTTGAGATTGTAAAATTATATTCATTTCGTTTTGATCATTCGGTATTCACTAATACAATTCACCAAGATTCTATTGAATTGCTTATTTTATTTGATTGTGAACAGTTGAATACAAATTATCTGTAATTTTATTAATAACAAGCACAGTTAGAATAGTTATATTGATTAGACTTTGCGGAAATATTAATGATTTTAGTTGTATGATTGTATCATTATCAATTATTCAAGAAATCTATTCCATACGAAAGAGCAAATTGCTAGGAAATTGAAGAATTGCTAATTATGGAAGAAGATAAATTTTTCAGGAGAAAAATTTAAACATTTAAAGAAATAATTTAGCACATATTCAATTACACATCGAGGTCAATTATAAATGCTAATCGAGTGATATTAAATGCCAATCATCAATAATCGAATTGAAATATCGAAAATCCGATAGCAAATTTAGCACTCGATATCATAATATTCATGAGCGATATTTCAAACTATTCAGAAGTAATTGAAATCGAATATTTCGAATTTATAAATAGAATAATACGATTTTTATAATATAAAAATTCCATGCTTTAATAATATTATAAAATTTCCATTATTCAAATTCTTTTTATTCTCATTCTGAAAAAAATACCAAAATCTAACTTTTTATTTCTGTTCATGCCTTTCCATTTCTCAAACAATTCTAACGATCACCAAAGTCTAAACGGCTTATTTCGTAACCAGCAAAACTATTTTAATTAATCGCAGTCTCTTTTATGTCTAATGAAAAGAAAAGAAGAAAAAAAAAAATTCATCTCACACTCAGAAACATTTGCACCGTATACTTTACAAAATTACCTAATTAAACCAACATCACCATCCACGTTGCACTTCAATTTCGTAACTCAATTTCTGTTCCACAACCCTTGCACACATATCAAAAGAGCCAGTATGTTATGTACAGAGATTATAATTCGAAAGATCAGTGAATCGTTCATACAGAAGTAGGGTGCGGATGCTCTTTCTAATGTAATCTACCAAAGGATTGATGAGCGGGTGAGTGAGTGACTTACAACGGGGACCAGCGATAGCATCGACCTAATGATTGTACACGAAACTCCCACGCGATGTGGTCGAGGTGCAATCCTCTCCGTGGCCGATCGTTCAAAAGCCAAGTTCTGTCTGTATATACAGCATTCATCTATATACATACGTTCATATACATATGTTTGCATGTGTTTGATGTGCATGAGAGTGCAATCCACTGCCATGAAGAGACGGTTATCTCCAAGCCGGACGCTCGCTATATTGGATATATATACGCCTAATTGTTGACACGCCACACACATATACACCATCACAGGTATATCAATGTGTACAAGTTACATATATATGACAAACTATTGCGCACAGCGGATGCACGTATGGTTATATACTATATATGCACCCACGTAGGTGTTGATACCCCGTGGTGAGAAGGATCGATTCTTTTGGTCGATCCCTTTATATATAAACTTAACGCCCACATCATCGTCGATCAATATCAATTTTCAATTATCAATATCTGCAGACATACATGCGCTTTTCTTATCACTGTAGAAAATGTGAATGAAAAAAAATTGGAGAGGTTTAATACTCATCGTGTGGAGGATTCAATTTTAAGTGACAACTTTGGAATTTTATTCAATGTCAGGGGTTATTTGTTTAGGATGGATAATGAATTATAATTTATGTTTAAATTCACTTGGAATCTGTTCTTGACTGTCGTTGGTTGTTCTACATGTTAATTGAGGGTTATAAATGTATTGAAATTTTTGTTGATTCAAATTGGCGGAGATAAATAACGACGTGTCTTTTACCAGAAATCAATGGTGGATTAATTGCATTCTGAATGTCAAAACCAATAAAGTATATGAAGAGTTTTGATGCATTGGCTGTTGAATTTATTTGCCTGTAGGTTATGAAATGAAAATAAATAATGTGTTGTGTATTGGCTTTGAATGAACATTTTTAGTTTCGGGTTTATATACCTAAATGACAATAAATATATATAAACTATTGTGTATTTTGAAAAATGGACCTGTCATTTCAAGTGGAAAAATATTATTTTGAATCTACAAAAACTGCGGAAGAAAAATTATATTATGACGGATTATGATGCAATAATTTCGATGGGAATCTTTTTTTTTTGTATTGAGTGACAATAGTGCCGAATAAATAGACGATGTCTCAATTTTCATAGTGACACGTGTTTTCGCCACGTGTTTTTGAGATTGACAAGCACACACAGTCTCATAGAAAATTACATTATATATCTTCAGGATAATTTCGTACGTTGACACAAGTATATGAGGGAGTGTTCTTTTTCCTTTTGGCGAAACCCAATAAGTCGCGTGGTTATATAACAGACAATATTGCTGAACGAGAACCGAATCACACTGGGAGGGCTGCAAATAAAGGATATTGCTGTATAGACGCCTGGGGCTCACAAAAGGTACCTTCAAGCCAAGCAAGAGTGAAGCGTGAAGAGTATATTCACAACGTTATTCGCAAACTAACTCCATCAAAGAAATTTCTCTTTTTTTATTTCCACTTCACTTTTTATATTCATCCTACTACTTTGTTTCTCTTGCAATCGCTCACTGAGTTGACAAATAGTAAACACTGTATGCATCAGTTAACTATACAAAATCAATATTGTGCATCACAGAATTATATACCAGTGTATATTTCGAGTTTGTACAAACATTCATGTCCTCGTTTGAAATATTTTCCCATTTTTTTTTGTCACATGCAAATATATTTGTATATATATTTTGACGATGGAGGTAAAAATATATCAGTCCAAACATGTTTTTGTAAATTTATATTTGATTGACGTTTATGAATTGATGTTACTCTAACTCTCATATTTGTCGATGAATGTTTACAAAAAGTATTTTCAAATCACCGTTTCAATTCCAAATTATTAGTTCAATTCATTATTTATTTTCACTGTCTAGTCTTGAAGTTAAATTATCCGATTTAATCCCACAGACATTGTTAATTATTAGCTAGTTAATAATTAAATTCCATTTCCGTTATCGACGTTTCAATAATACTGAGAATATAAATTTGGAGAATTGAATAACACGTGATAAAATATTCATTCACAATTCGCATTAAATTTTTTTTCCTTTTACGAGGGTTGTTTTCTCACTTTGTTATTAAGCATTTTGTAAAACTCCAGTTGATTCAACTAAATTGCGTAGCATTCCACGTGACAAGAAGTAATACCACAAAACCGCAACGAACAAGCCATGACGAACGGTAAGCAGCGTAACGGATTTAATTTCGAGGGCTTTCTTTTTCGACTTCAATACCGTGAAACGACAAACATACATTCGAAAATACACTATACACATTCACGCAGATATTTTATCCAATAAGAATGATATATGGGAATTTTTACTTCGAATATTGTCACAAAGATTTTCGTAATATCCCACTACCACAAATGAAATAGACTCACATGCATTCATGCATATACATACACAAGCACTCGTGCTCTTCGTAACGTGAAACAAGAGCGCGATGAGAGAGCATCTCAACGATATGTGCGTGCGAAAGGAGACGACGAATATCATCAATGGTAGCGTATAACGACTAGGAGGATTTTTCGAGGGGGTTGCCGTGGCTACCAGAGCGAAATTTGTTGAGAGATCACACACGTATATATATATACTATTTTTTTTCTTTTGTAAATCAATAAAATCCAATTAATCACTTGATTATTTTCTCAACAAATATCATAGTAACATTGCAGATGTTCCAGTTCATTTTTTAGAAGAGAAAAAAAATTATGTATGCCAATATGATATATTTATCTATGACGGTATTGTATTTCTCCTTTACCATCGTCCCGTGTTTGATTATCGGGGGGGATGATTCGACATGACGTCAGACGGAAGTCTGTCGCGTGCACAAAACCGTTAACTTCTTTATGGGAGTTTATTGGAAGTATTAAACAAGAAATTAAGAAAAATATGCTTTTGATATATTGCTATGAATATGCAACTTAATATAATGTCTGTTCTTATTAATGAGAAATTCCTCGGGTAGTTTATTTTTTATTTTTTAGTTCTTACAATCCACATGTATACATGTATATAACTGTATTCATTTTGCAAATGACTCGAGGCCAATCTCATTTTCTCTACCGTTCATATAATAGTATACACGATGCAACTCGCATTGCTTTTATTTTTCACCTCTGCGCTATTTTTCACAACAATTTTATATCTGCATGGTGAGGGATGATGAAGATCCTCGAGCGGCTGTGTCGCGTCCTTTGTATTTGTATTAAAGAGCCATAATTTGTCAGCGACGAATCACGAGATAGTCCACGCGCACTGTTTCTTTATTTCCACTTTCTTTCTCTCTTCCGCAGTATAATTTTCCGAATGAGATCCTTTCATCGTCGCGCTTGCAACTTATAAAATAGTGAGCAACTTAAAAAAAAAAAAGAGAGGGAAGGAATAGGAGGAAAGAAAAAAAATAAATAAAGAATGGTAGAAAAAATGAGCGTTAGAAAGCGGACAATTTCTTTTACTCATTTATTTATTTTGTTTTTCTTTTTCATTCATTACGATTATTATTATTTTTCATAAAGTGAACACTTGGCAGGCTCACGCAAAGCTTTTAAAAGATCGTACAATATTAAAAAGGGTGCGGGAGATTGGGGATGAATCGTGCCATTTGTTCCCCTGAAAAATTATCCAGACGGAGAGCATTAAACTATTAAACTCATCGTTCTCGTTTTATTATTCAACGTGACTCTTCTCCTTTAGAAAGGAGAGAAAGAAAAAAATCTCGAGACATGAACGCAACCAGTGCACAGAACGCTTTTTACCAGATTGACGCAAATATTGACATTATTAACGTAAGAGTGAACGCATATTGCATAGATTGATTCTTCATAGTGTATATAACCATTTACCACCCTTAAATCCCCCCTACAACTACACTACACAAACTTATATATAAACATGTGCTATGAACATCCCCTTCGACTATGCGTAATGTTAGTGAAAGTGCAGGACAACGACATGGGAACAGCACTAAATACAAAACAGCGTATGTAGTAGCAAAATGGAGAAAAGTCTGAGGGAGACCGAAGAGCGATGGATACGAGGTACGAAGGCGTATCACGAGCAATCATTTACAAAGTCGAGAGTAACGCCCCGGTACATATATATATATTTGTCTATGTACACATTATATGTGCACGCAACTAAGGGTGAATCATTTGATGTAATTCACCAAAAAGACAGTGAATTTTTTCTTTGTAGTTCAATTGCATCATATATATATAAATATATGTTCATGTGGTTTGCGAACACGTTGAGTTCAATGTGCGATTTATTATTCTCGTTTATAACATTTTTCTCTCTTCCACTTTCACCACTGTTTTATCGTGGAAATGTAATAACTCCTAACGCCCTTGTTTGTCGATGGAGCTTGCGACATAAACGGAGAACAATTTGCCTAAGATGCCTTTTTCCGAATCGTATGGTGATATATGGATGGTGACAGTAGCGCCACTGAACGGTAGTACAAACGAAGACCAAGAGGATAGTGGTTGAAAAAGAATAGGTACACACATTGCGATAGTGTATATGTATATGTTGAAACACCACACGAAGTATTTTCCACGACGCTGCGGAAGAAAGAGAAAAATGGAGAAAGGGTCGCCCGTAGAGATTTGCCAGAATGGGACCCCCCTCCTCGTAATTTCCATCTTATCCAGAAAATGGATGGGGAGAAGGGAAGAAATGGAAAGGGAAAATGGCGGCGGTGGTATAGAGGGTGAGAGAAACATCGCCGAGAAACAACACTCCGACAATCAGAATGGAACGATCAAACATCCAACTCGTCCGATTCAACGATTTTGTCCTTATACCACTTTACTTATCGTGAATGAAAATAAAATAGAGCGTGGAAATGGAAATTCTCATTCACCATGTTACATGGTGAATGAAATGGAAAATTATATTCACTGATTTCTTTTACAAAATCATTATTATCCATGACGAATTATATTTTCTAGAACAAATGGTACCATCAATAGATAGAACATTTTTCTTTTTTTATTTTTTTCTTTATAAGATTCGTTTCTAAAAACCTTACAGGGAACAGTTATTTTCTTCATTTGTAATGATTGAACGATCTTGATAGGAGTTGAAAAGATAACCTTTTTTGGTTATAGAGATGTATATTTTTCTTTTGTATTTAGGATCAACACAGTAAGAAATCATAGCAACAGTTATATTCTCAAACTCACAAACCTGATTCGAATCTAAATGCTGTAATAGCTCCATTATTAATTCTCCTGAAACGATATTTTACAAATGATATGTCTAGAAGAAATACACACAATATATATTAAAAGATTCCAACCTGCAGGTGTTTTTTTTTACCAGACTTTTTATTAGCATTCCCTAGTCTTTCAAGTTTAAAAATAAAAATATTTCCTCAAGCATTTCAAGGTTTAATCCAATGATGATTGTCATTGATATATACATCGAACTGTGAATATAATTGTCAAGGATATTGTCGATGACATTTTAATTGTACTATTGAGTTTAGAGTTTGTGCTCATATCACCGATATGCAATGAAGTAGATTCAAATCATATCAATTGAATAATTGACAATGACAAAATTAAATGAACGTCATTCATTTATAATATGAATCTGATGGGAAATATACGTTTGACGCTTTTGATGCAGTTTACTAAATGAAATTCCACATTTTACGTGGCATCTCGTCATTAATTTCAGGTGCGCGGTTGTATATATTGCAATATATTATATTAGTGAATTCTGTAATACAATACAGCTCGAAAATATTGCATTCTGCAACTAATCAAAGTATATTTAATTACTATTCACCCTTAACCATAGCACAAAGCTCAATTACCGGTAACAATCTCTGTACCTTTATTATTGCATGCTACCATGGTAATTTAATTATAGTCGATATTAATAAATCCCCGGGGCATATAATCATCAAAGTGATAACGAAATTGCCTATTGATATTGATTCTTTACGTAATAGAAATTTGCAAAAAGTCCGGTAAATAAAAATGAAAAAATTCATTGAAATAATGACGAGTAAAAGGTAATAAAATGGAATGTACACATGTATAGTTGATAGATATGAATAATGAAAATTGAAAAGTACACATCGATGAGGATTACGAACCTATAGAACCATCATTGTGTGCCAGCGGCAGGGATCGTTATCGACATCAGCGGCAGTAGGCAATGTATGTGTAAGCGGCCCTTTCTACTTCCCCTCTATATGCCAAGGCAACGCGCTGGGTTTCCGGGCAACGCGTCGCTAAAACCACCTATACATCTATATGTTATACAGGGGGTTGGTGTACGATGTGCCAGTGGGGAAGAGGCAAAGGAAGCCCTTACCTCACGTTTCGTTATACATACAGAAGCAAAATGTTACGGAGAAAATAGAGATGGAGAAGGTATATAGAAAGAGAATGTATACATCGACTGGTGATGAAACAAATCAATAAGTTCACGTTCACCACATTATTCAAGTATGCACCAACCGCTTTTACGCTTTGTAATTCCTGATGCGCCAACAGTTTCTCATGGCGCCAATGGAAATTATATTCATTGAGGTAGAATAAGATAATTCTCAGTCTCTATCTAGAATGGTACTCTTGACTCATTGCACTTGACGCTTCAAGACATTCAATGATATCCGAAATTACACTCGAAAACGTTCAATCGATACTTACCAACCTCAATGTATGAATATGTATGATACCTGCATTGTATAATTTATTTGGATTCTTTTTATTGAACAATTTTCCTTCATGAGTTATCGTCAAGTAGAATAGAATGATAGGAAAAAAGGAAAAAATAAATCCGATTGTACACTTCACTAATTCGTTTAAATCTTTACTGCTCTCTATTTTCTATTTGCAATTCTTTCACCTTCTTACCTCTTTCTATCGCGTGTGTCGACAAACTTAAAGTATTTTCTACTTTTGATCTCTAGCAGGCCTGGAAAAAGAATTTGATTACACGACAAGAAAAGAAAGAAAATGACTAGAAGAAAATGAGAAAATAAGAGAGAAAGAAAGGGAAATAAATAACGCAGCGAGTGAAAACCTTAATGAGGGAAAATTGAGGGGTGAAAAATACATGGTGTGTTGCGAAGGGTCGCATTAGTGTAACCGAATATGTGTTCTGTTGAATAAACTAAAGTGAAACAGAGAGAAATGTAGAACGAAGGGAAAAATTTATTGAGCAAAAAAAAAAACTGGGCGAGCTGGTTCTACCGAACGTGACGATAGTGGTACAGAGTGTCACTACTTCAAGTTGGTGACCCAGTTGCACATTGACAGTTGTCGACTCTTTGTCAATTTCCGTATGCGATTAAATCTCATTTCACCCCTAAACTCGTCTACACATCTCCCTATCGAACAAGGGGTGCGATAGGCATCATTTATTATTTTCAATAAAGCATCCTCTAATTTATTTCACCACAACGTTTTTATTCTTTTATTTTTTCACACTCTGTATCTCTCTATATTTTAATTCCTTTCAATTAATAAAACAAAAAGAAAACATTAGATAAAATTCAGTTGAGATATTCACAGTGACTGTCGTAAAGCAAGTGAGAAGTACTCACCCAAAATGCTATTTTAGTTGTTCGATAATTCAGTTGCCTCTTGACTGCTGACGAAATAAATTCCAAAGCAGTAGTAGCAGCTTTCCAATCCAACGCGTTCAACTTTTCAACCTCCACTCGTTCGCCGTCCATTACGAATTTACAGTCAAGTGAGCTTCCTCGAGTGGCCCGATGCGCTTTCACCCTGCATAACGATTGATCCCCCAATACCCAATTTGTCGTTTGATAATTCAAACTCCTACAGCGAAGTACAAGCATTCAATATATATTTATTCACATTATTGCTCTGTATGCTATTAATTGCAATTGAATGGAAAATCATTCATTATTCAGTGATAATGTATTAGTCTTTCACTCCTGCTGGAGTAATGTCTCTAAATAAAATCTTGATTTGCAGCAACTGACGTTGATATTTCAATATTAGAATAACGAATTTCTAGTTATATTGTACGTCACTCTGAAAGTCATTCACGAGCTATTTTTACCAACAACAAATTAATCTTTGTAAAGCAATGGCTGAAGTTGAAGAAAAAATAAATGCTCTTTATTTTCTGGCGTACAACTATGACATTAATTTGGTTGCGCGCTGACAGTAAAGTTAATGGGCAAAGCTGAGAGTGCATGCATGGATGGTAATCGGCTCTTCCCGCTGCTGTATTCGCACACGTTCACATATTGGTTTGTGTATATAAATATAAATATATATATATATATATATGTATGTATTTATCTGCAAAATATACATATGTAAAGTTGATACAATTCACAATGCCACCTTGCGAAGGGGGCGATAATCGTCTAACTGGCAATGAAGTCGAATCGAGAATATTCTATGATTCCAGAGAATACTACAACGAAGAGAATCGATTCAGTAAATTTGCTACTTATCTTCGACGAGAAAAGCTATTATCGTTTTTAGATGATAAAACGAACAGACGATCGATACTCTGCATATGGATGTTCCATTTATAAACGTAACGATACGAAGTATAAAAAAAATAATGAGGATTCAAATCGTATAATTTTGTGATAGAAATAATAAAATTGTATTTAACTATTTTGAATCAAGGCGAATTTTTTTTTTTTAAATAAATTTATGATCGAAATTAAGTTCTTTAGTGAAAACAATTTAATGATTCTTATCAATTTAAAGATTTTTATTTCAAATAAACAATTGGCATCGACTTGAATTGAAAATAAAATTAGAATTGCTAGTATTTTCTTTTCTTCGTATAGAGAAAATAATACGATCGATCACTCTTTCTTTAAATTCTTTCAATAATACTATATAACTGTCACGAAGTCACAGCAGTAAATAAAATTGTCGTGAGATCGACATAGAACATACACACATGAATGCAAGAGTTTGATCGAAATAAAATTCATTCTCACCCATGAACTTTTCTCCTATCATCATGGATAATCGTTTCACGATATATCGATTATTGAGTAACCCAAGTCAACTTTCAAATAGTCGTGTCGAAGATTTCTCGAAGATCTTATTGTCCGTAGAGCATTTATAGCGGTATACGTTTCCATTGAACGTAGACAGGGAGTTCTCGTAGACGACGATGACGACAACGACTTCTTATATCTATCTACCGTATATGCGCTGGTATAACCCGGAAAAATCCCTTGCAATTCCTATCAACACTGGCAATCACGTTGAATTCTTTGCGTCAGCAGGCGTGAGAAAGAACCGCATGTCGCGCACCAATGCGGGCTCTTGTGACGCAGAGAGTGAAAGAAAAAGAGAGAGGAAAATTTATTAGGCACGATGGGCAGGCATTATTGTCCTACACCACTCAACACATATATATACACATACATTTATTCATGCATACAAACTATTTTCATATACAAAAAAAATTTTTTATCGAGTCTCATGCAACACACCTGGTCTACTCCTGGCGGATAGATGAAAAGAGAAGCATCATTGATCGCGACACGTGTTTGAATTCGCAGCGTCAAGGGCAACAGTGTAATATAAACCCCAAAAAGAAATAATTTGAATAACAATCCTGTAATTCTGAATTAACACAAACTTTATAGAATATATTAGAATTATATTTCACATTGAAATAAATCAAAAATTCTTCTCGGATAAAGAGTTGGAATATAAATTATGCTATGACATTCCATGACGAATAGGAAAGAAATGGGTTGACAGATAGTGAAAAATTATAGAGATTAAAAAATTTTTTATTCTTGAAAATACGAAATTATTGCGATTGATCTGCATGTCCCCGTTCGAAACAATATTCACCACAATCACGAAGTTTTAAATTGACGTCATTAAATTAAAATACGAAATGTAAACCTGCAGGATAAATTGATGAAGTAATTTGTTAATTCCAATTAATATTAATTACATAACCAAAATATTATTCCCTTTAACTGCACATAGTTTCAGAAAATAGGTTAAAAATCACCACAGCTATGCCCATACTCAATATGAAGAGAACACAATTATAATAATTCACTCCACATAAATTGAAAGATAAATTCAAATTAATTTGCTCGATTGCCACGACTGGACTTCTATCCCTTTTCATATACCATGTAAATATCCAATAATAAATAAATATCTCCCACAACTCTGGAAAATTAATTAATCTCTCCACATTTATATACAATGTACAGATATAACATTTGCACTCGGCTGTAACCCTCATTCTCAACTGTCGTTACAACGAAATTCGATGGTTAACCACGTATTTGGCGATATTTGATTGTCCTAAATGGCAGGGTGGAGGACAAGTAGCATCCACGACAGTGGATCTGTGTGTGTAGTTGTAGCGAGGTTATAGTGAGGTGGGCACAGTGTGTAATGCAAACAATGCACGGGATATAGGGATCGTTAAAGGAAACGACCAGATACATTCCACTCGGTTATGGACACCAGAACGACCCGCACAACCAACTCTCGGCTTTCTCCTCGGTGCGATGCACACGTTCGCGCGGGCAACGCATGAGAAGGTATTGTTTAACGGGCTCTCGAGCGCGAACCGATAAAGCGCGAAAGTTTACATATATATATAAAGTTAACCCATGAATATATCTATACATATCCGTACTTGGAAATCGGGTTGTCTCTGTGGTTAATCGGCCACCGCACTACACCACTGACCTCAACACTTGATTTATTATACGTACACAATAATAAATATACAATAGGGAAATGATACATATAAGAATGAGATATATTCCGGTTTTACATACTCAAATACACAACGTACAGTTGAGCTTGACAATAATCGAAGAATTATTAATTAACTATTCAAAGCTTATACGCTTTGTGCTAAACATAAAATATCCAATGCAACGTTCGGACGACCATAAACCCTTTAAAATCTGTATCCAGCATTATGCGTGTTCCACGGTGCATTATTGTAATGCTCCAACGATAAGCCACTAATCTCTACTCGAGGGTTATATTCCAATTGGAATACAACGTTCGCGCGTAATCTGTCGAGAGGCTGGCCATTACCCAACTGAAGAGATGGGGAAAAAAAAAGAATAATAATAATGAATGATACTCATATATGCTTACCCCTCATCTCGATTTTGGGCGCGCGGTGTAGTGCCGATGGTGATATATCATTGTCTTCCCCCATGGACCCAGGAAAATCCCCGAGTTCTCTTTTTTTTTTTAGTTATGTCTTTCTCTACCTACACACTTTGGGCTCTGCTGTCGTATTCGCGCAACAAGGGGGTCACCCTTGTCCTATTGCTATACACACCCAACATTAGTACAAATGTAATCTTATTTAAGCATATGTCGCGCTGACTGATTGGCCGTACGACAAATCGGGGTGGATAAATTATGAGATGTTGGAATTCTTTTTTTTTTTGTTCGTTCTTTCATCGCACACAGTGGGAATTGAGAAAAAAAAGTAAATAAAATAGAAAAAAAGAGGAGGAGGATAGAAAGAAGAGAGATAGATAAAAAAGCAGCGCATATGGGTACCCTAGAGTGAGTGATGATACATAGAGAGAAGTATTAGGTATATATGCTGGTAGCTTGATTGAACTCGATGGGTGTTCAATCGATTTTGGTCACTAAGTCCTCATCCACATTCAAGTACACGCACGCGGCATATTATATCACTGCTTTATTTATTATAACCTCGAGGTTTTTTCTCCCCCAATGAACATTTAGGCTATGGTGAAGACTTACATGTGTAGTTATATATAGTGTGTGTGTATATATACTTATATTTTCGTAGAATAATGGGTATAAAATTCACTGCAAGATAATACAAATTTTTTTAAACTGATATGTGAAATTTAGGAGTAATTTTATTGAAGGATAAGAATTGTGTTTAAGGTCTGGAAAATAATTGTCTTGTTTACTATGTGGTGATGTGGTTTTTATTTTTTTTCGGATGATAAAGAATTCTTTGAGAAGTTGTAAATCATGGAAATCTTAGAGTAGGTTTGTGGAAGAATAAGTGAATGAAGTTGGTAATTGTTTATAGAAAAACTTTTGACACGTTTTACTAAAAGCTGAGTTCTCTTCAGCTCGTTGATATGATATTTCACACAATAATTGATCGATTTGATTTCAAATATACTCCATATGATTTTTTTTCACATTTTTCTTGATCCTCACTAGAATTGAAATAACTTATGAAAGTTATTTTCTCCTTATAAGATTTCAGAATGTGTGAAGATTGACAGAGAAGTTGAATAATTTTGTTACCAACTATCTACTCTTTTCTTTTTTCTCTTCTTTTATTACATTATTCAAAAATTCTTGTGAAGGTAACCAAACCAATATTTTAAATCAAGAATTCTCTTCATTCCATTCCAATTTCATAAGAGAAGATCGTATCAGACCATAATATCTAAAATATTTCCATAAGCTCTGGAAATATTAATTTATTTTTATCAGAATTTTATCCCTAAATAATTTTATATTCTTTATAAAACTCAGCATTCTCTAAATCCACAGAGCCAGGGCCTTTATATTTGTACATAGACTGAGTCTTCAGACTACTAAAAAAACACATTGTCCTAAAAGAGAAACAAAAAAAAAGTCACTCTCTCCTGAAAGCTCTAAATAAAAACATCTCCCTTAATCCAATCATAATACAACTAAAATATCACAACATTGTCCTCACTGACGTCAAAATAAATTTCTCAGAGCATGATACAACTGACTGGTATGTCCAACACACCTAGTAATATCCACTGTACATATACATGTGTATTACATTACATAAAACATGCATTTATGACAAGAAGTTGACTAGACAGTGGTGTTGCACGATGATTCATTCGCCTATGTCTAGTGGTATTAATAACGGGCTGTGCTCAAGGACGAAAAGAAAACCATTACCAGCCACTTTCACTTCTCATCCTACGCGGTTCCTCGGATGCATCGTCAATGTGACACTAGTCACTAGTTAGCAATGTGTATATATCGCCAATACAACTCGACAAACATTCACTGGTATAAATGTCTATACATTTGCACGAGAGTACAAAGACAAGAAAGCAAAGGAAAACGAGTTGAGTTACGTTTGCCCTCCTACTTAGATACTCTGGCATCGTTAGCCGTTTCGTATATACGTATACTAATACAGTAAGACACTATTTCAGTGAGTCAGCATAACATCATAGAGCAAAAGGGACTGTGCAAAAACAACGATGGTCTTAAGTAGGATCGCGCAGGGTGGCTTTTGATGATACACAAACCTAACTCTTTTCTCTTCTTCACTTGTAGTCACCTCATTTTCTTCAGACGATAATTTCCATCCTTTCTTCCTCTCTCGTATCATAGCACAACTCTTATAGTGACCCATTCATTCTCTCTCGTTTCCTTTTACTTTTTACTTTTTTACTTTGTTCTTCTTCCTCGTTTTTTTGACTCAACGACTTCTGTTGTCTCTTTTTCTTGCAATTTCTGTCTTGCTCACAATGTGTGGTCGAGGTTGGGTTAGCGACGTTGGAAACTGCCAGTGGTTGGGCAATGTAAATTAAACAGCGGTCTTCGTGCATGAGCAACGATGAAAACATTAGAGACAACGATGAGGCAGGAGATATAGATGTTACTTGGGTGTATGTATTTGTAGTCGTTGTGTGGTGTGGGGCTAATGCGTTTTTCAGTGGAAACCATTAATATGGAGTATGTGCATTCAGTTGTGTGCCATGAGCGGATATAGATAATTGTGAATGAGAGATATTCCTTCATAATTTTTATTTTCCTTTCTCACAATGATAAAAATATCCAGCGGAAGTTGATACTGAGAGGGACAACTTATCGGTTTATTGGAGACATATTCACTTGACGGTGTTGATTAGCTTGCGATATTTTAAAAACTTTTTCGATTATTCTATAAGCTTTTCTGCTTTCAATCTCGTATATTACGTACAAACTGGGTAATATATATTTTTGTCTAACAATAATATTCACTTATCTTATTTTAATAATTAATAAGAACTGAGTGCTACTGATCACTTTACCAATCCTAATTCTGTTATAATCCAGGTCTTCCGGTGGTTTAAAATTTTTCCATTATTGTGAATTATGAAATTTCATTGGAAAATATGCTAAAGATACGTTCAGTAGCGGATATTAAATAAAATGGAGTATTATGCAGACATTGTGTTAATTTAGTATTTTTTTTTTGCTTCAGGTCGTTGAGCGAAAAATGAATAAAAAAAAATTACAAAGAACGAACTTCTAATTTACTTCTTCCCACGTATAGTCTTACCTCTTTCACTTTCTCTTCGTGGTTATATAGCGGTACTATAGTGACCACAAGAAGCCACGAGCCCTCTATTCACTTGATGTCTTTTACGTGTACAAGTTTCAACGCATTCAGACAGAAGAACCAACGCCTGGTTGGCCTCAATGACTTCGCCAATTTTTCCATTTATTTTTTTTCCTGCTAGATGAAAAGTAATAGGTAGTAACAAGAAAAATAACAACACCGCTGTAACAGCTGCTAATGGCGAATCCAGAACGGTGGACCCTCATGAATATAAAATTTAGATTGATGGTTAAGTGTCATGTTGAAATTTACCCTTTCATTTATCGATTCCCGCATGGAGAAAAATGAATTTAAAAAAAATACACACTTAAAAAATTGATCGTGAAATATATTCCAACATATATGTTATCATAAATTAAACACATTATTGACATTTTTAACATTTTGCTAATTTTAGAACATCGACAAAGATAAAATGAAAAATGAATCATGAAATATATTATTATGCAAAGAGAAATGTTTAATTTGCATTAATTACGTATTATTCTGTACATGTTAATACTTCAACAAAGAAAGTAATTAATTCGAAGAGAAAAAATGAAGCGGAAATTGGAAGATCCATCTAGACTTCATCAATAGTTCTTTGAATATCTACAAGTACAATTTAATATTTAATGAAACTACATCTAGCACATTCTCAACTACAACCACTTCTTTCCATGAATGTTACATCTGTACATGAATAACACAACTTATTTTTATAATCATCTAAAAGCAGTAAGCATAATATCGTCATCACTGAGTTCTTCTCATGTTGAAACTGAAACATGTAGGTATTTGTTAATTCCTGAAGGAATACTCTGACTACATGTGGAGTCAAGCTGTGACGCAATTAACGTCCTTGTCGATAATGGCGACGGTAACAGATAATAATGCCTGTAGAAACTAATCCCAGTGGGCACGTCGCGACGATGTCTATGAGAAAATTTTCAGAATGCTACTTGATTATATACCCAGCGGTGCAGTAATATTTATGCCATCCAGATTGCTTTTTACAATTTGTCATTGTTATTATTACTTCGTTTTTTTTTCTTTTCGCATTCTTTTCTGAATGCGAAGGGTTAATATATTACATTACACTGCTAATCATCACCATATATGTGTCAAGTTAAATTATAGTAGGAGAAAAAAGAAATTAAAAAAAAAGGAGAATCTGAAAAAATAGAAATAATTTTTTTTTTGAAATGCTGCTACATTTCAAAAACCGGCGCCGCAATGACAGCCGGGTGTTTGTACGTTACGTATACATTTGTGAGTTGTACACATTGAGTTACCACATTCCGTGTATAAAATGTACACACACATATGCATTCCCTCTTTCACCTTTTGATTCGTTATCCGCCCGCAGCGCCGCAGTTGTTAATCCAACTCCTCACTCTTTTTCCACCGGTTTTTTGCTCGCTTTTTTATTTTATATATTTTTTTTTTTTTTGTAAATTCATTTTATCAGCGGCTGCCTCGCAAACTGCAACAGATGAAACAAAATAGGGAATGAATGGTTTTTATACATAGACATATACATCAAATACAATGTACAAAGGCAGGTTTTTCATGTGCTCTCTGCTCTTTCCCGTTTTTCCATTCTCGCTCTGCAACGCAGAGTTGAGAGTGTCAAATGAAAATTCTTGATAAAATTGGTAGAATCAGACGTTCAATCTAAATCCTTTCTACTCACTCATATATATATTGAACAACAAAACTCTTCAATAATATATTTTCTATTTGTTTTATATTGAAGCATATATATGTAAGCTGATAACGTTCAATACGCACAGACTTTACTGCAATAGCGCATGATAAAAGCTCACGATGTCGAGCGAATTGAAATCAGATAAATATTTCAGATCAATCGGAAATCAATTTTCGCTTATGAGCATGCAGTAGCATTTGGAAATATTGTAGCGCCTGTCATTTTTTATTCCAATTCCGTTTTGTCTATTGTTGAAACAAAGTTATCTCACATACACAAAAATATATAAAATAATTCCACAAGTTTTATCAAGTTTCTTCGTAATTTATTTCTTTTTACTTCCATCTTATCAAAATGCATTTACCATTAACGAAACACAACAAAGGATGAAACAATTTGATAAAAATAGTGAGTAACAAAATAAATAACAAAAAAATCATTCAATTTTATTTCTCATTGTCCCATGAAATTGTTCGCTCGAATATATTTTTTATTCTGGTATAAAACAACAACAGAAAAAAAAATAATAAAACCGAGACGATTGTTCACATCAAAATTCTTTTGCGCGCTACCGTTTATATACATATATGCATGTGAATATGTATATAACAAAAGTATCATTGCCATCCTTGCATATGCGTATGTATATATCGCGGATAAAACTCACTTGTTGATCGATGAAAACGACTATGCCCAAGTCACGATCACGTATCGCATATGCGGCAGCGCGTACCTCTTTTATCCTTCGGGGCCTTAACCATACACTGCCACCACCACCATCACTACACCACGACCACCATCACCATCGCCAATTCCTTCCTGATGCCGAGATCGTTACGACGATTCGTGAGTGCACGAGTAAAAATCCCCGAAAACCTTTTGCGGCTACAGAAGACAGACGGATACCAGTCCAACGCGGCGGTCGCTATATTCCTTCGTCTCTTCAAGACCATGCACGCATCAAACAGCGGGGCATAACTCTGCATAACAAGCCAACAACGCTCGAGAATGAGGATATATAAGAATAAAGAAAAGAGACCAGGCAGAAAAAGAAAAAATGAAAACGAGAAAAAAAAAGGAAGAAAATAAGATGAAAGAAGAATAAGAAAGAAAGAAAAGGGCAAAAATTTTTCGTTAAATGTACGTGAGATAGACAGTGGTGGAATATAAGATGCTTGAAGAGGTGAATTCGAAGTGATTTCATGATGGCGGAAGCCAACCAACCAACTCACCAACAAAATAAGCCCATTTATAGTTATACATATTGTATATTCTTACGCATATGCACGGACCAATCAAAGTACCAGGTTGGCCAGGTGTAGGCTAGAATATCCGAAGAAATCGGTCTGATGGCGATGCCAAACTAAATTATTTTTCAGAATAATAGTGAGCGAAAGACGCTAACCGCTTCAAACAAGTCCCGGATAAACGTCCACCTTTGGGCGAGAAAGCGGACAAGAACGTGCATGCACCTGCCCATTCTGACGCTACGTTTTATATCATATACATTCTCTCTTGTATATCTTAATATAATCAAATGCAGAATGCATTTTCCAAAGCAATAACCATCATGTTGAAATCATGTATAAACAACATTATTACATTATTTATCATGACAGTCGGGGAATTTTTAAACAGGGGGAAAAATTTAATTTTGACTTAGTCATAAGACATTTTATTTTACAAAGAATGTTGAATATACATATTGACAATGGAAGTGAAATGAGTTAGGAATATTTATATACATGTTTATATAAATGTACATATATATATATACATATATATACGTAGGGAATAGGCACCTACACCGGATGCTTGCAGGGCACACGAAGGAAACGAGCGAGAACTATACACGCCCCCCTCGTCTCGGGTCACCTCCTCGCTAGTATCCGCCGTCAGTTGATTCGATTTAAACAACGGACGCCTCTTGTTTACCCAGCCGTAGTATTGCCGGATACAACCCAGCCAACTCATAGTACACATATTTACGTTATTAATATCACAATATCAGTATAAACTGTGAAAAAGGGTGGTAGTACAGAAATAACCACCCCAATTTTTAGTTAATTCTTCATTCCGCCCTATATTATCATTAATTAATTTTAATGTGTATCATGTGTTTGTAATAATATTCCTTTCTTCTTTTCTATGTTTCAGGTAAGTCATGACGATAATTATTGTGACAGATGTATTGATCGTGAAACGTTGATCCTGATTAGATCGTCTGGGTAATATTTCTTTTGATAATTGTTTTATGGTAATTTTTTTTCTGAGAATTATAGGTTTAGTATTGGATTTTTTCAGTTCAATTAAATTGTTGTTAAATCATAATGATGAGAAAAAAAATAACAAATTACAATACGCAATTGATTATCGTACAGTTGATCATAGTAATTGACAAAAGCTTTATCACATAAAAAAGAATTCCGAGGAATAATTATATTATAAAACAAAAAAAAATGAAGAACTGAGAAAAAAGTGGAATTGAATAAGATAACTTTACGTAGTAAAAAATAAATTCCATATCAATTGTTCTTGAATAATTATCCGATGAAACGACACAAAACCATAATAATAGTGTGATGAACTAATACCAGATTATGTTTCCATGAATTTTGCAACGTAAAAGGTAATCAAATTTGCAAATTATTACTTTATACTGAAACAAATATTTATATTTATCCATAACTTGAGGGGAAAAGTGCAGCACTTGGTGGAACGCCAAAGTCAAAACTGTTTTGCCGGAGATGAGGCAAACCGCGAGTAAACTCGAGACAACGAGGCTTTATCAACAACACCGATCGAATACCAAATTTAAGTATACGTATTACTTATCGTGAATAAGGTATCTCTTGAGCCTTCCGGGCAAACAAAATAGCACGGTCCTGGATATATAACTTGAATAGAGCTCCAGGACATTTATATCTCCATGATATTCCGTCAAAAGTTGTAAAGTTCACAATATAAATGTAGTATAAAAACATGTGTTACAATAATTCATTCGAATTTTCAAGTATATTTTGCACGCACGAATTACATCAAATTGATAATGTTCAACTATGATTTGATCGATTCAAACTCTCTTTCGGATACATATTGTGGTTAGGTCAGTGAAGCGCGACTGAGAACGATTGCCAACTTGTTCTTCACTTTACACAGACACACATATATATATACATGTAATATATACACTAATGAAGAGCTCAGGACTAAATAACCCGTTCTTCTATGCTCTCATCCCCCAAGTTTCATCCCGATCAGGCTGTCGTCGTACAGTGTCCTCGTCGCGTTACATATGTATTACGTTCTCGTTCTTTTGTTCGATACAGTAGCACGTGTCCATGATGTCTACCTTTTATATATACATATATAAATATATATCTATATGTACAGCCACAAAGCCACAGCGAGTATGTCTGTGTTATATACTCTTTTGAATTTGTATTGGCGTGTGGAGCGCACGAGTTCTTTCTCGTGTGTGACAGTCGTGCTTGCTTCTTCGCCACAGTAGCATCAATTAAATCTCTGATTAGCAAGTAACCAAAGGATTCAACAGTAGCATTGAGAAACATTTGAATTTATTTTATTTAATGGTCTTAAAAATGTCCAACGTTCACTTTTTATTACGAGCAAATATTTATATTTCAATTCAATATCTCTGTCTGTATTTATTTGTACTTTATTATTTTTCTTTTTTTGTTATTTTGTTTTAAAATTGATAATAAAAAACGGGAGTATATAAATGGAAGGATAATCTGTTGGCGTGTATGATGAGCAAGAAAGAATGAACATCGTTTGTGATTGTATATATGCATTGTGTATATGTTTAGTATATATGTTGTATGTGTGTGAGCGGTCCACGTAGGAGGATGCTCGCGGCGGGTAATGATCACGATTGAATGAGAATGAGGCCGAGGGAGCCAATACAATTAACCTCGGCAACATGCCATTGCTAGAATGTATGCGAGCGCGCAACGCGCTCAGAGCGGCATCGTCGAAGTCTGCCTGGAGAGTCGGGAGCCTGCCACGGCTCGGCTATATACGAACATAATTATTACCGCATCGTATAAACGTTATCCATAGATCATGGGTAAACGTTGCACGCGTGGCGCACGACGCGCCCGGCCATATTACACTCTATCCCTCAGGCTAACTTGGTGAATATAAAAGCGTGTGTTTTGTTGTGTTCACGTTTGATCGTCGCTTATGCGAAAACGCACTTTCCATTGCGTGTACAAAGTATATCCCAAACCAATAATTTTTTTTTATTTTCATTCTCATTCTTTATCTTCCCTTTTTCTTTTTTTTTTTTCTTTTTCTGTCCTCTTTGTTTTTACGAGTGCAATAACGAAATTATATATAATAAAAAACTTTGTCTTGAAGTTAAATTGAGTGAGGCAATACGAACGCAATGAGTTTTTTAACATGGAATGCGAATATAGAGTGAAGTGTAGAGATTCGAATTTCATCAGATGTTTTCCTGCTAAAAGTTGAGATTGCAATTATGATGGAATTTCTTCTTTTTTTTTTGTTTTTTTTTCTTTTCGTCTTTTTTTTTTATTTCCGATTTTCTTCTGTGTTTGTGATTTCTTCTTCTTCTTTCCGCTTTTTCGTGGAAGAAATAATTGATATTTGATACTCGTCGACATTAGTAGGTCTACTGCGAAGGGTCGTGTGTACGTGAATTGTATATCTATGTAGAACTGTTCCAACGGGGAAATTTCTCGTTCAACGAAGATATAGAATAGTGCGCTATAATTACGATCCCAGACACCCTATACAATTCACCCTCCCGCGCGAAGCCAAGTATATGTTCTTGTTAGAATAGTATATACATCGACTAGATCTTTCTGCGAATAATACGAGCTGTATTCAACGAAAGTTAAATAAAGTCATTTATCGAATTTTAATAAAATCATTAATTACAAATTGTAGCAAGCAAAATGCACAATCAAAGTCTATATATGAATTTATATATTGGTAAATGTGGGTGTGTACATAATTGTATACTTGAGAACACTAATTGATACTTTTTTACGACATTATTACGACATAACTTTTGGTCACTTCGAAGTATAAAAATGAATGTGGGTGATGTGAGAGTGTGAGTCGTGTTCGAACAAAGATTGTGATGAGTTCGGTCGGCAATAGGATAGCATTAACGACGTCGTTACGCACCCTCTCAAATAGGCGCTTGCCCATTCTTTTTCAATGGTATGTGACGTCCCCATTGACGATGCGGATCGTGTTTTGTGGACGGAAACTAAGGGCGAATGTAAGACGTATACAGAAGAAATCAAGTTTAGTGTCATTAAAAAGATGTAGCAGAAATAAAAAAGAATATATGGACGAAATGACGGGAAATATTGAGAGTAAAAAATTGTACTTCCTTCTATCATCATTATTATTATTATTATTATTATTATTATTATTATTATAAATATTATCCTCGGGGATGGAGGAGTGTAGAAAGTATAGTAAATGATGCTTGAATAAGTAAAAAATATTTATTTAAACTGTTGGTGAATGAGAAATACAAAGAGTCGATTTTTATTTCTGTTTATTCAAAAATTCACAAAATTATTTCTGACATATAGGAATAAATGGTGGTTATTTTTATATATTCTCAAAGCTTTTGGAAACTTTTCACGACTGATGCCATAATTATCATGCACTTTGTGATTTTTCATTCGTTAAATTGAACATCTTATGACGGAAAAAAGAATTATTCACACTTTGATTTCAGAGTAGGATTATATGAAATCTTTTATTAGATAGATATTTCTAATGCTGTTACAGTGAAAATTATGGTTTGGAAATTTTCTTTAAGTTTTAATCGCAGTTTTTTCCATGATTTGTTCATTCTTTTTAATATATGAATGATAATGTGTAGAGGTTAATTTCAGCGACGTGTTTTATATAGAATAGATGGACAGAAAATGGTTTAGTATAGCGATGGAAGATCAACGTGGCGGTAATGCAATATCAGCTTCTCGGTGGATAGAGATAATGGCGTGACCGTATTACGGCACGATACGCCAATTAGCGTCAGCCAAGTCGGCGATGAAGTTATGCCCGTGTCCGCGCATGTTGAGTATACATATATATTATATTATACTTTATATTTGCTTCTCACTCTCTCTCCCTTTTTACTGAGGTTACGTCCCTTGCTTTTATTCTCCCAACGCTCAAAAACCTCCGTTTGCTGTCCCTCTCATCGCTACACTGCACTCTTCTTGCACCGCCTGCGCCGAGACCGATCTGAAATTGCACGTCCCCCGCTGTAAAATTACAATCAAGGGCTCGAGGGGAATTAAAAAACGGCGAACGATTTTTTAAGTAGTAAGTATCTTAACGACCAGTTTCAAACTGTCGAATATATATATCGCACTATCTCAACATTAAAAAAGACCAAATAAAAAAGAACAGATAAGACGTAAAGAGAACACAAAAAATATCATTATGTCAATTATTTATTTGGAAAAAATTCTGAGGAATATTGGAGGGTCGTAAACCTTTGCAAGATTTTTTTTAGGGTATATAAAATTCATTTATTCTTTAGAAGTAAAAAGATTTTCGTTTAGATTTGTCGTTATAAAGCTACTGAATTAAATTTTCAAGAACATTTCACGAGAACTATTCGATAGATAAATCAAAGAAATTGAAAATTTAATTTTTCTCTTTTCACTAACTGTTTATGTCCCTCCTTCATATATTAATTCATAATCATTATCAACATATATATGTGTATATGATCAATAAATCATGCAAACAAGTTGATTACAGTAACACACATTAAAATATATAAGGCGTGAAAGTATTTTTAAATTTTTTTCACTTTAATTTCAATTCATTTATATATTTATTTATTCAATTATTATCTCTTCTCTTTATTTTCATTTTCCTCCTTATTTTTTTTCTCGAGTTGACTTTTTGCCATCATGCCGATATACGTTTGTTACGTCGCATCGTCCTCTCACTATCCTGCGTACGTGAACGAGGTATCAAATACCAATTCTCGGTATTCGCACTCTACTGTGTATATACCAAGCATCATTGCAAAAGACAAACCTCGCGAAGCCGGAAAGAGTTGCGGCAACGGCGGGCGGTTTTGCGGCGAGTTTGAAACATATATACGTACTCTTTTCTCTCTCCCCTGAATTCTCTTCCTCTCTACACTACTCTCATCATCGCACGCACTCGTTGCCGCCAAGCACTAGACTTTCTGACGGACGAGCTGCGGTAGCTGACAAGTTGCCCCATTACGCCTATGCCGCATGTGTGCCACCCAGTGTGGGCAGCTCACATTCCCAACAGGATTTGCGCGCACACACTCGTGGACTTACTTATAACAGCACTATTCTTCTTCTTGTCTTTTGTACAAATAAAAGAATAAAGTTAAAAGACAAACCACAAATCCATTTACAATTCTTTTGATCTCGCATAGTTTCCTTAACTTTATTTTTCAATGTTTTCTATTTTATCATTTTGAAAAAAGCAGATTAGTTAAGCATCAATAGTAAATATAATTAAAGATAAATGATAAAATGATAATAAAATTTGCTGTAGAATAAAAAGAAAGAAAAAAGTAGAAAATAAATGAACAATCACACAAAACGAATAACTAAATTCTTGTAAGAACTTATTCTCACACTGCTCTGTCTTGTGAATCGGCCTCCGGCAAAGTACAGGCTATATTTGTTAAGTCGTTTCCTTTAGTACTTACAATCCACGAAGCAAAATTCCTTTGCGCGAGAGCGCACAGTATTGTCTATAGTTACGTCAAACGAGCAAAGAATCTGTGCCCGCGTTGGAGAACAACATCGAGAGCAAACGACGGGTCCTTAAAACTTGATTGCGAACCTGCTTTCAAGCCACTCCATCACTAATTGTAATTCAACGTTTAGCCTTTCTGCCAACGTTGCTACACTACTTCTGTCTCTTTTGCCATCTCTCTTAGTTCGCTTCAAAGTCAAGGGAAAAAACAGAGAAATACTAGTGCCAGAGGTATTAAATATAAGTACGTTTATATGAGGACGACGGTTGCTGTCTCCTTCCCAACCCATTATTTTGATCCATCGTTGTTGAAAACGAATGCGCCTGTAAACACCGCTAAAATACTCATCAAGTTAATGAACTCAAGGCCTCTTTGAGTGTATTCATTATAGGTATCTGTCATCAGGAGGTAAAACGAGTGAAGGATGAGTAAAAATAAGATAGAAATAGATGAAGAAACATCTGAAATGAAGGAAAACGCAAAGTTGTGCATAGCATTACGCTGAATTCTTCGTTTACTTTGACGAATTTGTTAAAGTTATACACAACAAGTTCATATATCTATATACACAGTTAAACGCCAGACACTCGTAATTAAATAAATTCCGCTCTTATACTATATGTCAACATATATAATATCACAAAATATTCAGCTGACAGAGCAATGAAAAAAGCAATATTAAAATTATAATAAATAATAAAGAAATACAGCAAACGCGTGTGTGGCTTATTTCAAATTTATTTTTTCTCATTTCTCTTCATTTCAATGGTATGGATATAAAGAAAAAGAATCATGGCGGTAGCACTCCTGCACGATAATAATAATAATAATGATAATAATAATGATAATAGTAAAACTAATAATAATGACCAATAAATAATGCTAAACACGTCCCGTATTTTGATAAGCAGAGGCGTCGGAGCCCGTTGTCGTTCGCTGTGTATAACTCTTTCTTATCCTACCGCGATTGTATAAATATATTCATATGTATTTATTTATATATATATATATATTTGTGCGTATATGTGTGCGCGCGTTATTTCTATAACGCACTATACTACCCAAAGCTACCCATATGCTTTCTGCCAAGCTATCTTAAATCATCTTACGCGCTGTCCCGAGAAATTAATCCTGATTCATATACCAATATAACGGAATATCGCCCAAGTGCGTTACCTAAGCCCAATTTTTATATTCCCATACATTCATAATAAACTTCAAATATTTTCAATTATACATAATTTAATAATTTTAAAATTTTTTCTTTTAAATCAAATAATAAAATTGAATTAAATTAAACACGTATATATATTTTTATATTTATATTTTTTGTGTGTGAGAGTGTAGAAAATATTACTTAATAGACAGTGATAAAAAAAATGTTCATAAGTGAATGCAGCCAATATTCCACCAGACAAAAGTGAAAGCACCGCAACTTAATACTGACACGTGACGACACGTATATAGTTGCACACCTTTGAATTCTTTTCAATCGATATCTTTTCAATCACCTTTTTTGTTATTACCTATATATATATTTAAACGATAATGTATTTTCTATTGCTTTTCACCGCTATATTCAAACTGAACACATCAAAAAATGCCTTGAGCTATGATTTCATAACACCGCCTGTGTCAGTCTTAAGATTATAAATTTTTTTTTTCTTTCAATCCTCATAAAAAAAAATTCACGCAATAATATTCCCCAACTGGCAATCAATGTTATGACATAGAACGTGTGATGACTGGTGCAGATGATGATGTACAATAAAAAAATAGTGAGAATATACATTAATATGTATACATATGTACGCTATATAAATTTATGTTTAAGTGTGATTTGAATCGTGGATGAAATATCCAGAGATGCATACCGTCACGTGGAACTCGACTGACTAATACTTCTCTTACTCTCTGTTGCGCGCTCCCACAATATTTGTAATATTCACTGGTGTTTCTAATGTTATTATCCATGAGTAAGACGAAGATAAAAGGATTGAGTATGTATGAGCTAATAATTCTGAGTTACTGCTAATATCAACTGGACACAAGCGAGCCGATCATAGAGTGTAATACGCTATTTGAAGGATAACTGTACTCATAAATATGAATAAGTAATGGTAGTGGTATAAGCTGTATAACTTCTATTCGATTATAGAGTTTTACTCTGTATTCATCCGAAATAAAAATATGAAAATCACTGCAATGTACTTGCCACTGTGTATTTATCAACACTTCCGGACTGTGAATACAATTTATTCATGAACCAGACAGGGAATATTTTCAATATAACATTTGAATTTAATTATCCATCGCCAACGGTGATTACAAACTATTGTTTTCATGTCAAAGTGTCAAAATCTACTGCTGAATTCATAATAAAATGCGCATCCTTTTAACAAGTCTAAAAATAAATCAGTCAATCAAAATCAATTTTTTCTTCATCAATATAAAGAATGATACAAATATAATAATGTATAAAGTATAATTAATTGATTGATTAATAAATACAAATAAGCGGTGATTTGGTTAGCCGCAAGCCTGATGCTTAAAAGAAAATTAGTATTCCACTGGTTGAGCTCGGTACGTGCCCGATAGCATGCTCGCCACCACCAAATTGAAAGTCACCGTAAATCCATCCTCGCGACGCGCACACGTTTCACGCGTGGGTTTAAATTCCTATCCCTCGAGTATACATATTCACGTTCCCTTAAAAAAAAATTTTTCTCTCATTCCATCGCATCATTTAATTCACTATAATAAAAATAAATAAATGGCGAACAAAATAAAATGTCATATTTAATTCTGAAGAAAAAAAAAAGTAGAGGAAACAGCCATAATTGTATTGATCATATCACATACATTATAAATGCACTGCATCAATACACACATAAACGTCTAGGTAAAGAAAGTAAAGCCAATGGCTTTGTGGAACAGGTTCGGGTGTACTTTCGTCAAAATTAATTAATGTCGAGCACCTTTAGTTGACTATACATAGACGGAAAAGGAATGAGTAGAGGGAAGAAAAAAAAAGAGAATAATAAAATGAAAAGATGATCGGACGCGCGAGAGCGAAAGAGACTTGTGAGATAAGAAGGTGAGTGAAAGACGAGGATGGTGCAAGTGAAAACAGCTAAAGGGGAGAGTGAAACTGGTTCTCGCGGGTATAGTATGAGGCCATCGATTTCAACGGATGCTAAGAACAAGCCGCGTGGCTCAGAGCACATCGACGACGACGTCGACAGCAGCGGTGGCAGAACGACGCACATCTCACTGGCAAAGTACGTTTTTCGGCGCGACGTCATATCACCAAACATAAATATTAACATTCTGTTTCTTTATTCGTTTCGTTTTCCACTCGCTCCATCGTATGTATACTAAAATTATACCTACCCTCGTGTATATATATAGCACAAGCATACTCGTTAACTCGCCGTCGTCGGAGCTATCACCGACGTAAACCTGAAGTTTTCATTGGGCTCAGACAACTGTTGGATTATGGAAATACTAAAGAGATTGAGAGAGAGAAAGAGAGCGCGGTGTCAAGGTAGTAATAGGTGTGAGATGAAGAGGGAAAGAGAAAAGAAAAGAGGGAGAGGTATATACTCTTGTTGGCAACACTGGTTGTCGTCCGCCATATACTTGGCAACCACCCGTTACGACTCTTTATTATTGTAATGCCTTAAGTTACGAGTGTCCACTCTGGCCGTTCCTGATACGAGATTTAATTTATGAAAATGATGTAAAATAGGAGCCAGTAGCAAACGTGGGAGCGGATATGTGTGGATATATTTGTATGTGTATGTATGTGCATGTTATCGCCAATGGAGACATACGTGGGAGCATCTTATTATATTATATTGTATATTTATTTCTATGTATATATATTTACATTGTAACATTTTAAGATCGTTCGAGTAGTTGCATGTAGAGTAAAATTCATCGTAAACATTTAATCCTCATCTTTGTTTATTTATTCTTGAGCTATATTGATTGTTTAACACTTGCTATTTGATATGGTAAGTTCAAGTTGAATGCTGTGCGAGTATAGACATGTTCAGGAATGTGGAATGTAGTTTGTGCGAAAAAAAATGAGGACAATGGATATGTTTGTAGATCTTGAGATATATATTATTTTGTATGGAAAGTGACTGGTCGTATTTCATATTCAGAGATTTTTAGCTTGCAAACATTCAATAAAGTGAATGTATCGGTGAATATTCGGAGTATGTGATGGAGATGAATATAAAGAAGAAGTTTGGGAAAAATTTATTTTTGTTCGAGTATTTTTCAATCACATTTTTCTTGAGATGAAATTTTTATGCTTTGACATTTCAAACAATTCTTTTATCTCACTAATTTTCATTTTCTTCTTACTTTTCTCGATTATAAAACTCACGTTTGGAATTTTCCTTCATCTCAGGTAATATTTAATGGAATTTTCTTTAAAAAATTTCTTATACTACTAATTGAGATTCAAATTTAAACAAAATTCGGTATTGAATTATTACATGGATATTATAACATGGGGAATCAGATGAATCGTTTATCATATTGTCAAATAATATTCTATATAAAATTTCCATGTTAAACTCACAATAAAATCGCGATAAAAATAATTATTCGGTGTTAATTTACGTAACGAAATGGTTGCCTACATTTGCATTTGATTAATGTCGATGATATCTGAGTTATTCAAGTGCACATAAAAAATGTAGATACAAGAGATTGTATACGTTGAAGTACATGCAAAGTTATCAAATGATCTCAATGCAGTGATAGAGATGACAATAACTAAAAACAATAACAATAAACGATCTAATAAAATTAGCAATTTATTTTTTTACATAACATTATTTGTCTGAGTCTTCATTGAATTACTTAGCATTCAAATTAAGTCGTGTCAACATACACAATTTAATTTGCTGCTGCTAAATAGACCATCACCCAAAAATCCAACATTTTTACCTGGTATTTCCAATTGAAATGCCAGGTAAAATTCTTACTGTCACAACCGTGCTCAACACTCTGTTTTCATTCCCATCGGTGTTTCGATCAATAATTCCAACACCATTGATTTTTCAATCGCAATCTACAGACTATGGTAATTCAAAATTCTATCCCTGATTTCTATCGTTGAATGCCAATTGGTTGGTATAATTATCTTCATTGTCAAGGAATAATGTTGGTTCACACTTCTGCCATTATTACTTAATTCTATAAAAATCACATAGTACAAAGATTCTCTTGAGTGAGACAATTATTCCGAGTTCAATTCGTTCAGTGGAATAATCTGTGCACTCACAATTATTAACAGGAGCTTTTTTTGTGCTTTAAACATTTGCGAGCATTTTTACCTTCCTCTATATCAGGAAATTATGATGAAGAGGGTGTTAACCCACCGTTATGAATAGAATCATATTCATATAATATGTAATTAGATCAGAACATATTGACAGTCTGCATTTCAATTTCTCATCTATGAACTCATTCAATATCAACTTTTTCATTAATGATATCATCGTTTCGCTCTTCAGAATAGATTTTCCTACTCGAAAATTCCCATCAGGGCAATGCAATATCTCCAATGCAAAATTGATTTCGATATATATTTAAAAAGTAGGTTTGAGGAATAAAATATGATGTTGCAATAAGGATGAATGGAAGCTGCCAGAGAATGTCAAATGAATAGATAATATCAATTTTCTTTCTAACAGTCATTTCACACTCTAAAATTATTTAACGATGGACTGCACTCGCAGCTATTATCATCATTTATTAAACCAGAATATATACATCAATATCGATAGAACGAATATATAGAAATAGCCAACCAGCAGTGCAATCAATACATAATTAGTTCTATCTTTGAAAACCAGAATGATTTTGTTATTTTTGATTTTATTCGATTAAATTTTATGGTCACAGTATTTCCAAGATGAATATGGTTTTCAAATACAAGAAATGATATCTCCAAGTGTCAGTTTATCAAGTGTAGACTTTCAATCACAATGTCTGTGACGATAGTAAATAGTTTTGTTTACATAAAAAAAATTCAAATTTATCTAAAACTTCATATTTATCGTTCTGATGTTTTATCAGCATCTTTTACAGTATAAATTATTATCAATCAATCTAGTAAACTCTTTTTTCCTTCCACTCACAGATTACAACAAATTTTATTTATTTCAATTGACGTACGTTGACAGATATTAGTGAATTCCAATTTGTGGTATTGTATAAATCTTTACTCGAAAGTCCACGTTTCGATCTGATGTTGCTGACTGGAATGACAGACTAACATTGTGATGTCCAATTCCACCACCTCTCAGGAATACATCATCACCATTGCCTGTTCCACCTAGGTCATAAGCTACGATAGCGTTGATGGTATCATTGCAACATGGAAAATATGTTATGTAAAAAGAAGGGTGTCCTGTTTCCCTTTCGTTGAATGCCAATCTGTCACCCAAAACTCTGCTGCCCATTATTATGCTGAAGCGTTGACTTGCGCCTTCAAAGTCATCAGTTGATGATTCAACGGGATGCGAATAATATCGAACACGATATGAATCTTCAGTCAGTTGTTCTCTATCAAATATCTCCGGTGGAATAACCGACGCTGCAACAATTGTAGCGAAGAATAAAATATTAATACCGCACCACTTTGAAATCATTATCGAAATTCTTCCTCTTTGTTCACTCTTAATTCTTCGATTTATCTTGCACTCGATTGATACTCGTCAAGTCGCAATTAGAACTTCTCATATAAAGACACAGGCTTTATATTATTGGATTGTAAACTTTTATCTGTTTATCAAGCATTAATTTTTTATTTCTCACTGTGCGTATTTACTCAACTCTCTAACACATTTCCGCAATTCAATATATAATTCAAAGTTTCTTCCGTTTGTGAATAGCAATGTTAAGAACTTGATATATATTTTTTCATCACAAAAATAATCAATGTGGAAGTTGATACTCATTCTTCACAGTATTCCGTTTTTATTTTCAATTTTATCATTGGATTGAAATGTTTGCATACAAAATATTTAATCAATCAGATAACATTGTTTATATAACTTTTACCAAAGTCATTAGAAATAAAAGTTTGTGTATGTCGTAATAATACATGTAAACATTTATATACCGAGTCTATTCAAAACCCAGGAAGGAAAGTTAGTTCGACAAGTAAACATTGGCTTGATGCAAATGGCGAATCAACTTATCCGTGTAATTGAACAAAGTGCGGTCGTGCGCGTGTCAATTCAATTGCCACTGTACTCATACGCTCTCGAGGCTCTGTCTGCCTAACAGAATGGTAGAGAAAGAGTGAGTGAAATGTAAAAATGTATATGCAGGAGAAAGAAAAAAATTTTTATGGTGAAATGAGTGAGAAAAAAAGAATATATATATATATATATATATACGCGAGAAATTACACACGCTCGTTACTGTCAACCACGCCAAAAGGGTCCCCGCCAAACGAATATACCGACGTTGTGTGCTTTTATACTCCTCCGATTTTGCAGACGCCAAATTCATAGCGCCCAGTCATAATATTCATTACACCTTCGGCAGCAAAGTGCAGAACATGTACCTATACCAATGTACACTCTGTGTATGTGGTGTTAAAAATAATCTTGAATTAGTTCCACGGTCATTTCTTTGACGGAAATATAGCGCAATAACCGTATACTCGACGCGCGGGGCATTATTGCAAGTCACACGCAAGATGTAAAAAGAAAGTAAATAAATAAGAACACATATAAATAAGTAAAAAGTAAGAGAGTGGAAAGAAAAAAAAACAGAAGAATTACATGGCGATATAGCCACACAATTATTCGAAACCACAGGCAGGTGTGTACTCAACTGCATGAGAGCTAAACAAAGAGATTGAATACTGTGAACATTAAAAATATTTTAACAAAATTAATGACCACAATATAAACTTCAAGTAGAATAAACGGGCGCGCGAAATGTCTAGAACTATACACCGTTACCCTACTTATCAATCGAAAAAGTTGGATGAAAATATTCTTCAATATCACCATTTGTATGTTTCAGAGATTAATCAAACTAATCACACAATACCATGATACAATAATTTTATAAAAATAAAATTGAATATACTAACAAAATTATTAATTCAAATATTCGTCAGATTTCTTTTCAGTGAATATATTCATTCGCATTTTCAAATGTTCACAAGAACAAGAGAATACCAATCAACGAGCCAAATTAATTAGTGACGTCTAATATTATTTTATCGCATTGGGGATATTAATAACCACTTAATTAATAAATTCCGAGATTTATCAATTATCACGAAGAGTATTTCCGGGTGCTCCCAATTGATATAATTGATTGAAACACTATAATTAAAATAGGCCTTGGATTGCCAATGGCTCTCGACAACAACAATATTACTCAGTACCAATACACACACATATATAATATATATATATATATATATTTCATGAACACGAATGTATAGTTAGCAAATGAAACATATTGATGTTTGCAATTAAATTGCGCAGACAATGGACAAATAAGGATTCACTCGGGCGAACCGCGGTTCGATTTAATAAATATCATGAGTATATACTCTACGCGCACCTCTGGCAAACCACCATTGCATCCATACTGAATTATCATTCTTCATACACATATGCATGTGTATGTGTATTTCTCTCACGCAATCCACCTCGTCCCGCCACTTTTGAAGCTCGTTGGCGCGTTTCCGCATTGCCCAATTAATTTTCCTCACTATCCCCTTTTGTATCATCGACGATTCTACCGAGGTTGTACTCACAATCACACACGCATGTATATATGCACCGGGGAAATCATCGCCATAGGCTATATGTATATATATATATGGATTGGCAATGAACTATTTAATCCTGATGGCCGACCAGCTTTCTGTATATTCATTTATATATTCGTTTGTATATATTTGTTTTTTGTTTATCACATGCGATTAACGAACACACGAGAAATTTAGCGTATGCACAATCTTTCATGGGATTCATATTTATTTCACAAATATTACAATACTTCATTTTGTTTATTTACCAGTATTTTGTGTACACATGTTTGTTTAATTTTAGATTTATTGTGTGGACAATATTTATTTTATCACTTACATTTTATTTTATATTACGATTTACAATGTGGAAATATATTTCACAATGTATTCACAATCAATTATATGATTAATCAATTAACACACTGTAAATTTGATTGGTGCAAATTAAATTGGTTTAATAAAAGTTGGCAGAATGGAGTTATAGATATTGAATAATTAGAGAAGCGTAGAATTTATGAATAATTATAATCTTTTGTTCTTTCAATTTTATGTATTCATTACAATTTGTGTGTAGACATTTTTATTAATTGTAGATTGATCAAGTCTTTAATATTCGTTTCGGTAATTTCATTCAATTTTCATTGCAATTAAAATTCCAGGAACGGAATTTCCTGGTTGATTGATTTGCCATTATTCTATTGATTGGATAATATGGCGTTAATGTCGTTGATGAGATGAATTTATGATAATTTAATATGTGTAAATGATATTATTTGGTAAATGTGATCTGCATTTATCAAGCGTTTATCTATAATAATGGAGGTTTGGGTTTATATGGGTATAGGACATTGGCCAGTGAGATAGATGCTCATATATGTGTACCATGATACATAATACCCCAACATGAGTGTGGTGATATATGTGCTTGACTGTGTAGAGTGTAAATCGCAGTGGTTGAATTGTGTGTCCCTTCCGGTCAGGGTCAAGGTTCCTCTATTTCAAGTGGAGATGGCCCCGACACCCTTTGCACCCTAAACTCTACTTATGTATATCTATACATGTAGACTAAATTATTTCACGTGATTTATATAACACATGGACGTGTATTACATGCGAATTATTTGCATTGCTGAACGTTTGCCAGTGGATTTTGGAATAAATTGGCGTGGCGTTAAAAATGTTTATAATTAAAATAAGTTTTATTATCAAATTATCATCTGAGAATAATAATTTTTTTGACAATCTTCTCATGTTTTAAACATTTTGAGGTTTTGTTCAAAATTGTTTATTCCATATCTAAAGAAAATTTTATTTCGCAATAAAACCATTGGGAAATCCTCGTACCATATAAATTTGATACACAACAGACATTAAATGTCATTATGAACAATTAATCTTTAGCAAAATTGTACAATGGGGAAAACGCGAATTCCTTTAGCGTTAAATGATCAACGTTATTTGTTCATGCTATGTGCATATGCTATCCGGATAGTTATTATGTAATTTACATCTTATTGTACAGAACAAGTTGGAAGTTTGTCAAATACCCGAATAGCTTAGTCGAAGTAATAAAGCACTCAAACTAGATTTGATTTATTATCATCCATAGTTCAAATCCCATCTGGGACAGTTTCTCTCACGATTCTCATCTTCCAACAAGTAACAATTATATCCGAAAAACGAGAAAAAAAAATAGAGAAACGAAAATCGCGAATACTTCATAAAATATTCAATTTATATCTTCAACCTTGCAATACAAATATAAACAAATGTTAAAAGTTCCAATTGAACAGAATAAAATATTCTTGTAAATAAATATATCTTATGAATTTACATGAATTGATTCGTTTCTTTACCGATCATATATACAATGTATATATGGATATGTAGATAAATTCAAGATACTAATCGAATTTCTACCTTAAGCAATATTTCAATGGGATTTTGCCTATCTTAAATGAGTCATCAACGTGACACAAAGACGGGGCTTTGACCGTTATCGCATATAACGCCCAGTATATATTCGCGTCGCCCCATAGAGGGCAAAGCCCGTATCTGGTTGATCGTAACTTGGCATGAATAGAGGTGCGCCAAGAGCGTGAGTGCGCTCACGGTTTGCGAGCGCGCGGGCGCGCGATTCTGCTCGCAAAGTTGCGATTTAACGACGGTGGGTCTATCGTTTCAGCTTTCATGATTGCGTAAAGGTAGAGGCCTGAGTATACTCCTGCGAGACAAATTGAATGAAAAGATAGTGCCACACATAATATACATTGTAACTATGATATATCCCACACAATTATAAATTCGTCATCACATTCAACGACAATCTACACAAAATAATGAACAATAATGAAGTTAATAAAATATTACATCATTAAATAATATTGCATTAATTATTATAACTTAAAGTCGATATTGCATTGCAGCCAATATTATCCACCCACGCAACATAAAATCTGTATATGAGATAAACTACTGTTTGAATCCCGACCCAAAAGACATTTCTTGCAGCTTTAACAGCAGCATATAAATTTTAGTAGCAAAGACCCATCAGGTTGACCCTCCAACGCATTTATAGACGAACGATCCGTCGTATACTTCATCGCACACTCATATACAGAACAAACCAATATGTATATGAGTATATATAAACCATATGTCATTAAACGACAAATTTATTGACTGTCCATAATACTATACACACGAAAGGGTGGCCTGAGAAACGCAACTGCATTCCAATATTGTACTCCATCCCTATATACACAAACAGCCACATAACTAGAGAACTATTATTTAAACGTTTGGACTGGTATAGTGAGGCAGGTGTCGCAATTTATCCAAATGATTTACTCATACTCAGCTTACTACACATCTTATACATTATAAACATAAACCTTTACGATAAATATCATTCTACAATGAATATAAAAACAACATTGAATATAATAATAATGATAATAATAATTAAAGATTAAATAGATGTTATTTTATATATTTGAAAAGATGTAAAAAAAGAGGATAAAGAAAATTGAAAAACGTATACTGTAGACTCTCTTCCACTGTCCAACTTGAATAAACAGACTGGTTTTGAGCGCAGTGGTCTGCAGTTGGGGTGCGTTGTCCAAGTACACATATATGCACTTATAAGTGCTGTATATGTGTGTATACATAGCTATTGAAGAAAGAAATACCAAACTATGTGGCCGAAGCTCTCTTGGTACGCGCACAAAGACAGACGGGTAGGTGGAAGGATGTATAATAGGATGAGGTTGGAGTGAGGCGAGAGAGAAAGAGTGTGAGAGCTAGAGGGTTCGTTGAATATGCTGTTGCTTCTGCTAGTGTGTGCTTGTGCTACAGCAGTGGATAGTCCGCGCGTCGACGGCGCACGCAGACCCCGCGGGAGATGTATATAAGAGGGATATGCGGGCGCGCATCACCTAGTGAATACTTGTAACCGGCCAAGCAAGTACCACTGCCGAGACTTACGTATATGTATATGCCTGTGTATGTACAAGTCAACGCCGCATCCTGCACTGACTTTTAATGCTATTACTCGACTATGAGGGAGAGAGCCGAGGGGTCCATGCAAAGAATATGCATACGCCATATAAGCAGATTTTTTTTTCACTATTTTTCTAGATATTTGTATGTATGAATGTACATATGTTTAATTTTCTTTGATGAGAACTATGTGGAGAATTCATTTTGAAAGTATTCAATAATTTTTTCTTTTATTTATTTTTTTTTTCTTTGCCTTGGGTATTTATGTAGGCACATTTATAGTCTGTGTGCTATGTCGTTGAGATTGTGATTGTGAATTTCAGTAAATCACACTCAGCTCGATAAGCGAGACGGCGCCGTCATGAGTCTCTGTATGTAACTGTTTGTATTCTAGAGAAGAATTTTGTATTGTAGGTAGGATTATAGTGTGAAAGTTTCGCGTGAATCGAAATTGTTGACGTATTCATACATTTATTAGCAATTCCTCATTGCGATCTATACTCGATGGAGTTTATAACATTTTATTTTTACTTTGTCTAATGAATTCGATGATCTTTGCGAATTTTATTGAGATATAATTTATTGTTATTTATGAATTGAGATAATTATAGAAATCTGTATGAACAATTATGTAATATTCATGTAAATTGTTTCACAATATTGCCACTAAATTTAAATTAACTATCAAAAAAAAATATTGTTATCTCATTACCAGTCAATGACAACTATTTATAATTCTTCATAATTTATAAAATTCTTCAAAGTAAAAATCATTTATTTAATAGATAAAGAATTCCCACAAAAATTTCCTCATCCAAGTAAAATTATGGCGTGAAAGTTTTTCACAATGACAAAAAGAAAAGAAAAAACAAATGTAAATAATCCAACCATAATCAATCTCTCCAAACAATACAAACATATAAATATTTATCACAATATTTCTCTTTCATTCTCATTCATCAGACTTTCTATTGCGCAAGTACCATCAGACGTGCGACAATCGCGTGGATGTCGCTAGTTTACCGACTCAACAGAGCGATTATTTATGTCTGGCCACATATACGACATAAACACGAGGCATGATATGGGAAAAAAAAAGGGCGCTCGCGAATGGAGTGCCTTAACTAACCTACCGCACTATAGAAATCCTACGGTATAGACGACATTGCTTGGGATATAATGTATATAAGCTACTGCGCGCGCCGCTTTGTCACTCGTTGTCGTTTCGCCAATATAACGAGTCTAGTCTCGCACATACACATTACATACACATACACATTCACATAAATGACGACGGGATGCACATTGGAAATCACGCGCCGTCAACAGAGTACATATAAAGAAGACAAAAATGAGGCAAGGGTTGAATTGTGCCGCGTGCAATAGGCAACCATATGTACTAGTACAACTTGCCAAGTGCATAGTTATATATTACTACGTGCATTGACTATATACTCCATCACAAGTAAAATATATATACATGCAAGTATGTAATACGTACATAGAAAGTGGGTAGCGCGCACCATCGAAGCGAGGGTGTGTGAAAAGAAGAGGACTCTCGTCAGACACCGAGGGTGTCGCTAACAAGACACGCTCACCCTCCAAGGGGATATATTCCTCACACGTGAGTGTACGGTATATTGAGGGGGTGCGGTATTTATATATATATATATATATATATATATATAAAATGCATATAGTATATAATGGTATGAGTGTGTGTTTGCGATGCATGTGGTTCATGTAGGGATATAAGTGTCAGTGATGCGTATGTACGCACACGAGTAAAGATCGCGACTCGTTCTTAATGACTTATCGGCACGCTAGGGACACACGCGGTTAGTTAATGATGACTCGACGCGCTATACGGCTTATATACTTCCGCTTTGCTGCCTCTTATGTATGTACATATAATATAGCTTCTCATTCTTCGTTATTTTCTTTTTTTTTTCCTTTGTTTTCCTTTTTTTATTTGTCCTCCATTGAACGTGTACTATTCAGCGAGTGTATTTTTTAAAAATACTGAAAATATTAATTATCTAATGATGAGTTGTAATGAGTCATCGAGTCATTATGATAGAGAAAAGAAAATTTTATGGTTGTGTGGTTGTGTGGACCAGACATTGTTGATAAATTTTTTCTTCTTGTTTATTTGTCTTTATATTTTTGTCTTCTTTTTCTTCAATGAACGAATGTCATGGTAGACTTGAGAAAATGATCTCGCTTGAGGGCAGTCGGAAGAGGGCGAAGGATATAAGAGTCGTCTCGCATGTCCATTAGGAAAATTAATGACTGTAAATTTTTCATTTAACGCCCAGTCAACACATACACAAATGAGTATATATGAATGTCTGGTGAAACTATCTCGCTCATACTGATGCAACTGCCAATGTTGTATAGTTACATATGTATGTGGATTTGTATATGTGTGTATAATGGAGAAGGACGATGAGCCACCTCAAGAGACGAAGGTACGATCGAGATTGCAACTCGCCAAGCGACATTATCGCTCGTTCGATCAATTAAGACGGCGCGTGGGTGGATGGAGAGACGCGCGTGAAATGAATATCTCTCTTGCTCTTGGATCTCTTTGCCATTTGCTGTGAATCCATCGAGAAGCGACACACGAAGAAGATGAGACGCGATCGAGAAATGCAGCGTGGTATCGACACGAACGAATCGAAACCAATTTGCGATAATCCACATTTTTATTTTGTTTTATTTCTTTCGTCTTTCTTTTTTCTTTCTTCTTGCTATTGGCTTTGGTTTCTCTGCTTTCATTCAACGTTGACACTCGTCGCGTGATAATTAACGATTTGTATAAATTAGTCTTGTCGGATAATCCATGGCTCATTCATGCGCTCACACGAATAAATATTATTATCAGATATATTGATTGATATTGTTTTTGATATACTGCGATATTGCCACGTGGATTTTCTTTTTATGGAAATGAATTTTTGGAATTAATTAGATTTTTCATAATAGTGTGACATATTTTCAATTCAATTTATTATCGCCACTATTTTAAGTGAATAATAACAGTGCATAGCAAAATATTTCGTTGACTCATCAAATAATGAGGAGAAATAATTCTAAGAGTCCCATTTTGAACAAATGGGATGAAATAAAACCATAATTGACCCAGACAGGATTTAATTATTGTACTATTATATGAAATCCGTAAATAAATATTTTTCAAGTCAATTTCTTTGGGTCACACAATAATAAATCATCACCCGAATCTTTCCAAATATTCAGGCCATCAATTCCACCGTAAGTCTGACTAAAACCTCATTATTCATCACTCGAATCACCTAAATCTCAGGAAATTACTTAAATCACAGAATTCGCAACATGTCTAAAAATTCCCGCGATCTCAATCCCACAGAAATCTTTTATTCACTATTAAGGTCAACGGAAATTATCGCAACAATAAAATAAAATAAAAACAAGAAACAAATAATGATTTGATTACTTACAATACACATATAAAGAAATGAATTTTATCTTTGATGATTTTCTCATGGCATCACGTATATCAATACAGACTAGTAACATGCAGGGAAAAAAAAACACAAACCTCTCATCTATTCACATGCATATGCATCGCTAAAATGAAATTCCAGATATTCAAACGCAAAGCGCGGCATATGTAACCTTTGATTTGCACGTGCACCCGCATGCAAAGCCAACTATTTCTCTCCCATTCTCTCTTCTTCTCTCTCCCACTTTATCATTCTTACACCAGTCAATATATATGCACTCACGGTGAGGTGTTTCCAGCACTCAATCGCGTGAAATTGCGCGTAATTACGCGCGAACGCGCCGCGCGACTATATATACAATTCAAAGAAAGTACCGCACATCATACACACCCATACACACACACCATCCACCATATTTATATATATAGATATGGCTTGTTTTGCGTGTTTTGCTGCTGTCAAGGTAATTAGGCGCGTGCGCAAGAGCCATCATCTATAAAATAAAAGTGAATGTGCATATATATATATATATATATATATATATGTGTGTGTGTGCGTATTGGTGGTGACAAGACGTTGTTAATTAAAATGGCTTGAATGAAATTATATAATGTCGACGACATTTATTAATTATTAACTATGTTCCTCTTTTTTTTTTTTCTTTTTTTGTTTGCAATATGAAAAATAAAAGTTACTACAAGTGATGTAGTTCATTATGACACAATAAATATTATTTATTTAATGATTATGATGGACGAAAAAGATTTCTGTCTGACAATAAAAATAAATGTATGTACAGTTGATCATTTTCAATGGTCGTTATCTTGATGTACGTATCGCGTATAGAGTGATCATAAAAGTGGGCGCCTTGCGTCGTTCTAAATACGATGGACCACCCATGATTGAAAGGCACATATGGCTACCATAGTTACACATCAACACCGCGAATGAATATACACATGTAGACATATCAAATATGAATACATGTATGAGAATAAAAGTACGCGCGCGGGCTTATTTATCTCTGGACTAATAGTTTGGCTGTCTGGGCGTGTCTACAACCACACACTTTAATTATCGACTCTTCATCGCGTTATCTTAACGTAGAGCATACATATATATATGTATATATTTATACGAAGATATTTAGTATGACGAGATGAAAGAGAGGAAAAAAAAATTAGAACAGGAATTTAACGGTTGGCCGCGCTCAACGTTACTTACAAGGTTGCACGAGCACAATAAACGACGATGGAAAAGAAAAGAGAAATGAATACGAAAGAAATGAAAAATGTATAAACGACTTTGTGAATTTATTTTCGACGCGTATTAAATTTACGTTGATGCAAAAATATGAATATAAGGGGATGAATTTGAAAGCAAATGCTTGAAGGTAACTTGGTGAATATGATGACGATGTTGTTTGGTGCCCTCTCTTATTCATAAGAATAGTGGAAAATTTGCTGAGGTACTCGCGTGAATTGTCGTTAGGGCTCACGTGTGCGTTTCAACTCCTGTACTAATATCGCTCACGCGGTAAAACTCAAAAAGCTTTAGCTGCTAATCGCATACGCATTTTACCTGCACAATATTAATGTGTATATGTAGTTATATGTATGTGTACGGTGACATGGATTCGCAAGGGGGCCGTGTCTACAGAAAGTACAAGGCACGAATAGTGAAAAGGGGATAGTGAGTGCGTATATGCGTTTGCGTCGTTTATTTATTTTAATGAGTCTTTCCCCCACGGGCATTCGCGTTGACGACGTCCGCTCTTTTTCTTTCTTTTCTTCTCCCTCACCGCCACCTCTTTCACTCCTACTCTCCTTCCTCATTCTTTCTTTTTTTCACTCACTGTGTGTTGGTCTCGCGTGTCGCACTTCCACTCATCCACCACTCCTCGCTCCAATTTTTTCTTTTTCTTCTCTTTTTTTTTATTACAGCAACTTCAAAATCGTCAACAGTGTATTTTCACGACGATGAAAATTCCACTTTTCTCGATTCTCTCCACTCACTCTGACTCTCACTTTCCATAGCCAGTGCTTCATCATCATCGTCATCATCATCCTCCTTCACATATTTGTGAGTTGAAAAATTATAAATGCCTGCGTGGGCATTGAAGTGATGGAAAAAGGTATGCATGCGTACCAACATATGAAAGCACTATTTTTTCACCCTTTTTCTCATTTGTTCATTTTTTTTTTCCTTCCTTCCTTCAGATAAAAGAAATTTTTAGAATAAGCGAGGAAATGTCTTTGATGGCAAATATAGAGTATTTCCTCAGTTGACAGCGTGATATATAGTAACGGAAATCCTACATTTCTCGAGCCCTTGTCAAAGCGAACGAATTCGTTACACCTGTTCGCATTCGCGCACATTGATGTGAACACTTGTATGTGTATATAAAAACTACATTGAGCTATCTGCATATATAAAGATGAATATAGTCACGTGCATAGAAACAAAATGTGTAAATCCGTATATGTAGGTATATGTGTAGACTTACATCACTTGTATGCATATATGGGCTTTAGAGTAAAAGCAAAAAGAGAATAGGAGTGAGCGTAAAAAAGGTTTGAGAGAAGAAAAAAAAAATGAGGGAGGGTTGCTACGCATCCAGTAGGGATCAATGCGCGCAAAGTGCAGCGCCCTGGCAAGTACTCCAACTCACATATATATATATATCACGTCTGTACGCATCATCTTCGCATGTAAGTTATATGCATCAGTCTCTTTTATTCGTTCGAATTCTTTCTCTATTTTTCACTCTTCATTTTTGTTCGTACACCACTCTCGCTTCATCTTTTCATTCTTTTTTCACCTCTTTCCCTCGTAACAGCTTTCACTATTTCATTATTTCGTTTTTTTCCATTCAGCCGATTACGATTCTTATATAAAAGTCTATTCTGATGTTCCTGTTACTTTATGATATTGAAAATGCATCAAATAAATGTTGGAGTTCATATTTTCATTGATGTATTTTATATTATTTTATTACTTGCTTTTTTTTTCGCGATTTAATAAAATTGATAAGTGGTAATATGAAAGCATATTTAGTGCTGTATATTAACGGTATTTCACCTGGAAAACCTTCAAAGTGTTAAGCACCGACATCTTACAATCTCGTGGTAAAACCGTTCTTTGCCTCGAGGGTGAATGTATATTTTATCTATAGATATATGAGTATATATATTCTCATGGTTTATGTAACGCATATTTTGTAGGTGCGTTCGACATTTTTCTTCGCTCATACATGCGTTGCTTCTTCATGATGAACCAAAAGAGGGTTGCATACTATATGTACATGTACGTATGTAAGTTGAAGCGCAGTGCGACGCTCTATGAAGTACCCTAGACCGAGTCGTATATGTGCGTGTACAACGAAAGCTCATCGTGAAAGCAAGGGGTGACGTGGTGCTTCTATACATAGCAGTGACGCAGTTAAAAAAGGGGTTGCTGGGTGGTCTACTTTTTTTTTTCTTCCTTTTTTCTTCCTCTTCTTTTTTTCTTTTTTTTTTCAAGCACCTATCCAGATTGTCAGACGAGCGAGTAAGCTACAAGGAAGGCGGTGGTAATACGTGACAGTTGATAATTTCACTAGTGGCTCCATAACCTTTTTTTCCAACGAAGATCGATCGTCTTTGTATATACTGATAATTCAATTTTCTTTGACATATCTATATCACCTGTATCACCTGCGTAAAAGAAATATGAACAAATTATTTGCGGTATAATTCACTTTGACTCGAATATGATTAACATTCAAACTGAGTTGTAATATAGAGATGAATAGCAGAAATTATATTTATCTGTTATAAAAATTTATTTATGAATGACATCTACGAATATTTATTAACTTTTAATTCTATTGATGATTGTAAGAATTTACATGAATTTATTTAGAATTATTGTCTCGCATTTTTATGACAACGAACAATATCCGGTTTATTCGTTCTAGATAGTGAAAAACAATGTGGGAATAGCGATAGATTATTTCATACCGATTGTGTGCTATTTACTTTCATTTATCCATTTTTCTCATGTTAAACAAACAGCGCAACATTCTGTTTTATATTTTTGTTGTACTCAATCCAGTTGATTGCTATCAGAGATAACAATCAACTTGATAATCATGGATTTCAATTCTCATTAAATACCAAAGACTAAAGAATACTTCAACAGACATTTCGAATTATGTTTACACATATCCAATAAATAACAAAAATATTTATGAATAATCTCATTGAATAATTCTCATAAAAGTATTTGAAGAGAAATAAATAATTCCAAATCAGAAACAAGAATGTTGAACTTCAATAAGAATTATTTACCCTCGAATTGAAATAACTGTTTTTTATTTTGTCACATTGTGTAACTCAATTGTGAGTATTGAAATATGTGAAGTAAAAAATTGATACTAAACTCAATTGAGTGCTCGAGTGACATCTCTATTTTCTCGCAAATATATATTGCTCTATCGTTTAGTGCGCATGGCGCTCTTGGAAGAATGAGGACAACTCTTGGAATCCTGTTTCTCGTGTCACTGCTTCACGCTCACACTCATCCCTCTTTCTCTCTTTACATATACTACATTTGTGTAGATATATATTTACTACATACATATATACATACATAGGAATATGCGGTATCAATAAATATAATCCATTCCCTTCACTCTGCCTATCCTTTCGCGTTGCAAGCGCCAAGTTACCGAGATACCACGTACCGACGTATTCCAATTTATTGCGAGCGTTCGCGTTCGACGTAACCGACACCGAGGTACCTCCCGACTCTAAGACCACCTGAGGTGCAGCAACAGAGTTCTACAGAGAAGAGCGAATGAGATAGAGGAAGAAAGTGAACCGAGAGTACGAGGACTCTAAGCTACGATACTTTAGATTCGCACGAAGACTTTTTTCTCATTGCTCGTAGTTTCCAACGAAATACTCACGATCCGCGTTGACATACGGTGCATTCAGCAGATGAATCTTCAACCCGTGTATCCATATAATGTATCACTATCACTGAGTGTGTAGATATATAAATATATTCATGATAATAATTTATCTATCATAGTTATAATTGGAGTGAAGTTAAAGTATGGCGAAAAAAAAAAGAGTATAAAATCATATAGAGCGAAGACGAGGATTCTTGGATAAAAAATTGGGAGCTTGAATTTAGTGAAACATACTCAAATATGTGCGTTGAAAGTACTGAGATGAATAAAGTGGAAGTAGAACGAGAGGTTTATGAAAAATTTTCAACCGCAATGTAAAAAGTTTGCTGAGCAAAATTGAAAGGCAGTGAAAAATTTTCTTTTTGGTATCATTGTGAAAATTATTGGAGAATGAATTTTTTAATGAAGGAATGTTTTTTTATTCTAACGATAAAGTATGAAATTGAATTGATTATAGAGAATTATTTCCGGTAACCTTAATACATAATTGTGTTTGATAATGCTATCGTGAATATTCTTATTTTTCACAGTTGAGTCTTCAATTTTTTTTCCATGTATAGAAACGTACGATTTACTATGTATATGGAACTCGACTTCAATGCCCATAGTAATCTGGCGTGTTTCCATTCTTTCCTTATATGCATTCATTCGATTAATATACAGTTGCAAACAAACTGACTATGTTTCAACTTGTGTTACTATCCAGTATAATTCTTCTTTTTTTTTCTCACAATTCACCGCGCATTGAAATGGTCCATGCATTGGCGACCATGGAAACAAGTCTCTTCAATTTTATTTCCTTCGCCAGATTGCCAACACAATCCGGCAAATGTCCGTTCACATTTATTATCCTGTGTGTATATTTATTTATTTGAATTCATCCAATGCTAAAATCCCCATTGGTTTGAAATTCGTTTAAGTCAAACTGTATATACTACAGTAGACCCAAATGAAATATTTAAATATTTGACATATATTCTCAGAAGTTTCTTTCTCACAAATTAATACCATATGTTTTTTTACGTTTTTTTTTTCTTTTATGATGTCGAACCGGTGGACTGTGAAAGTTTTAAGTCATAATCAGCTTAGGCCTAGAATGCTACCATATACGCGATCAAATTCTACTAAAAGAAAAAAAAAAGGAACATTCAAAACAGAGTCGTAAAAACGACTGAACGATCCTCACCAAACGCAAATGACGACGAACGACGAGTAAGAGAGAAAGATGTAATAAAAAAAAAACGAGAGAGACGATCGCGGATTTTATGATCGCCCAGCCTCTGATAATCCTCATATTTATCGACTTTTATTCTAATAGGGATCTACAGAGGATCATCGACTGCCTCTGTCTTTCTCCTTCCACACCATCGCTATTATCCAACTCTCATTTTTTTCCTTTGCCAGTTTTCTTTTCACCTCCTCTAACAGCAACGTCGTTTTCCCTCAAAATCCCACATTGGACGTTGAATTTTATTGCACATCGATGCAAGAATCCTGTCTGTCATATCATCCACCAAGACATCAATTTTGGCTTTGGCTTAAATTTACTCCTTGAAGGTCACTCAATAACCTCTTAATAATAATTCCTATCCTGTCCTGTCATTCAATTTTATATTTTCTCATTCTTTCATTCCTCCCAATTGATCACAATGATTATACATTCATTATTCACCAGATAATACATCAAAAGTAAATATTGTGTAAATATATATCAAATAATATGATTGAAGTGAACGATTTAGCACTTATTGAGAGAATATTATTCATTTATTCTAATTCCATTTGAAAATTATCATTTACAATCAATTGGTCATTGTTACATTAATGTAATTTGACACAACACAATATGCCAAAGTGTTGAGTTGACAGCCAAACATTATTCGCTCACGAAGCAAACCACACTCTCACATACAAATACAATACAAGCAAACACATGTACATACATATATTCATCACATATTCCCCTTTGTACTATGTAAGTTAATCTATTTCTATCAATAGAACCACCACATATACACCATCATCCAACCTAAACTCACTGTGGCATTGGTATACATGGGGAACCCTCAACACGCCTCAGGTACAAACCCGTCATTCTGGCAGGTAAACGCGTGTGTGGAACCCCGTGGATATATCTTCAGTCTACACTCTCGCTACTGGTGTGGTCGCTTTGTATCCATGCACACTCACATAACATAATACATACATATGCGTCTGTATATTTGGACACATGTATATGAGTTGATGCCTTAGGCCTGATCAACACCAACTCTCTGTCAAACATATACGTATACATACATACACCAAGTATAAACACAAATTTGTGTCTTTGATAACGATCGAGAGCCCCATCTTGCATTGTACGAGTTTGCCCACTCGTAAGTAATTTTCTATTCCACGAGACTGATTCAGTAGGGACCACAAAAGTCTGGGGCGTCACTTTTAATCTTGTACCTTATATTCTCTGCTTTCTCTCGCTCATTCTTCTCTCACTTTTTGGCTCTTGCTCTTCAATTCATTCTGCTTTAATCTTGGTTTTTCGGCTCGATGTTGGCTTCGTGGTACCGCTCTCACACACAGCGTCCACTCGTAATTAAACACAATAATGCTATGGGAGGAGAAAAGGAGATGAAGGCAAAGAGGCGCGGTTATAACCGGACAACGGCCTCTCGCTGTTTGAGCTATATTCATCATGACCCATACACATACACATACTTCTACATATTCGCACGACGTTTAATATTATTGCACATATGTGCATTGTATATGTGGAATTAAATATATATTGGTGAAAAGGGGAATATATCTGTAGAGATTTGCATCAGCACCGAAGGTGCGCAGGATGCGTCATGTCCAGTTTCCGGACTGATGGACGTTGAACGACTTTCTGCGAACGGTCTTTACTTATTTGAGTATCTTTAGGTGATGCGCCCTCTCACTTATTATGTCCAACACACAATAAAGAACGAATATAAATGTATATTTGCGTGCAAATTATTTTTTAACACGTTTTCATATGTGTTTGTATGTATAGTATTATCAATAATATTACTGTCAATGAAATGAATGAAAGAAAATATGATGGAAATAAAAAAGGAGTGGATAGAAAAAATAAAAAATGATATAATAAAGCGAGAGAAGGTGAAGCAATGTATTTACGAGTGAATGAAACAGATGTGGCCTTCAAATTTAAACGGTGGGCTAACAATTTAATACGCAGACCGGTCGTTTCTGGTGCTGCTATTGGTGATGGTGTTGCTGGTGCTTCAGAAACGCATTCGGAAAATTACAGGGCACGTCGCAAAGTTCAGTGGTGAACTGAATATTTTTCATTTCTTTTATTTTTTTTTATTGTTTCGTTACAGAGCAACGTCAGCGCCCATTTAAAATGTCACTTACTATATAAATAACAATCATAATCATTCAATTACGTTGCGTGACAAGCGAGAGTCGATGGATAGCGATGGTGATGCCGAGTGCTCAGTAATTTTCAGAGAAAAATCAAAAATCGTTCTCACTTATGTACGTCATACTAACAGGTTTACAATGAAAAATTGTAAGAAAAAAAGGAGGAGAAATGAAACGAAAGAAGTGAAAAATGTCGAGGTCACGATGTTGATGCTTTAGGTCAATTGGAGAGATTGAAAAACATCAAAATTATCCTCACGCAAATGAATTGCTGCGCAAGATATATATTTTATATCAAGAACGTCAAATACCTGTCAAAGTATACAATGGAATTTTACATGTGAGTATAAATATAATAAAATGTGAAGGAACAGGATGAATCGAAAACAGAGAGAGAACGTGCACTGGACCATGTGTGCTAGGTTTACCATGCTCGTAGTTTGCTGTCTCAGATTACATCGTGTCACCTCTCCGACTCGTTGGCACACTGCTGGCGCTTGTACCCAGCAACACTCGCCGTGCCAAACGCCATGGCCAACATGACAACACGAGTGTTAACATGCTGTAGCTCAAAGCCTCTGAACACCCTAATCGTCCAATGTGTGGTCGATGGTGCGATCGTTTGTGAATTGACCCAATGACTGGGCGTGCAAGTGTTACTCAAGTGCCTATTTATGAATATGAGTATATTTTTATATGCCAAATGTGAGATTATCACACATTGGACAATATAAAATTAGAATATTCATTATAATTATTTTGTATAGCTGATATTTATTATTTAGTTTATAATCGACTTATTGTCATTTGAATTCGTATTTAAACAAAAGAATGAAAATGGATAAATGAAATATATATTTTCCAACTTGCACAATAACTGAATTCATATTCAATTTTTCGTTGCATGTTCATATTATGTTTTACTAATTATAAAGATAGCAATGAGTGTCAGGTAATTTTCGGTTTTATGCAATATCAGAACTTGACTTACAATCAATGTATTATAATTACAATTAAAATTTAATTTTTAACCGATATGGAAATGATTGCGTTGAATCGAATAATTAAACTTCATATCCGCGTTATCGCCATCCTCCATACACACAAATTTATTTCATTATTTAATTCAATGTGGTATAATGCAAGGAATTAGCAAAGATGTATTTTAAACTTAGAATCATAGAACACAAATAGAAAGTAATCTCGAGAATCTAAATAATTTATTGTCTGTATTATCAGAAAAATAATTCTGCTCATGTTCTAAATACAAAAGATTATTTACACGAAGCAACCTATAAAAAGTGACATACATTCTGAGATGTATTCCGCATTGTATAAGCAAAAAAATATGTTTCTCCTATTTAATATTTTATGTAATCAACATAAACTCTCTCCTTTCACTATCATATCAGCTGATGTCATCGCTCACTCTACATGATTTATCGTATCATAATTCGTGAAAGGAAATTTTTTTCGATAGATCTCTCTTTGAAATATTATTGATGAAAGCGCATTTCAGGCATTTTGTCGACATGGATTATCAGCGTTTTTGTATGGGGGGATTTTTTTTTTACTGTCAAGCTATTGAAATGATACTTATGGTCGGGTGGATTAGGCTATGTTGTGTGCGCAGCTGAGGTCTCAACTCCATAACAATCCACATCATTTCATGGCAGCGTTGGTTTATACTCGCGTCATAACAATTTTCACTGGTCACATAAATACAAATATACGTTTTACTTGTGAATATAAAATTTTCATGCCTGCGTACACGATGACATATAATATTGCGTATCTCAGCGATATTCATCACAAACGCAACTATCAAATTCACGTTTGTGACAAAATGAAAAAAAAAAGATTGGTCAGAAGATCAAACAAAAAATAAAAACAAAAAAAGTATAGAAATATCACCATGCATTCACGCAAAAAATGTCATATTCATTGACGTAATCTGGCGAATAGAGTGGCAGAAGAGAAAAAATCGAGAGGAAGGGCAGAGTGTCGGCTGGTGGCCAATCCCCTTGCTGATCCGTTTATGACGAGTGCAGTGTGTGTATTGCGCTGATAAAACCAGCGAATAGAGAAAATCCGGCCAGATGCCAGGATCATTTACACAATGTGACATTCACGAGGAAAAGGTAATGATAGAGTCGTCGACGCATATGATATACAGCGACGGACCGCACGCGAGAGAGCTCCAGCAATCTGCGTTATTGTTCAAACTTTATGCGAAAAAAAAGTGAATTTAAATAGCTCATATTCATAAATCAATGAATAATAAATAAAATAATATTTATTTAATGTATAGGTTGGTTTATATGCCCACATATCCAAATACGGATATAATCGTCACATTATTTTCTTATCAGTGAAAATAATAATCTGTTGTAAAAGAAAGTTCATGATGTGTTGCAAATTTGATGCAAAATTGCCAGCTGTGGCAATCGGAGAAAGGCCGTATTACTAGCAATCGATCTCCATAATACTCGCGAGACCGATCAACATTGTTACGCACAATTGGAGCTCGAAATTAGCTACACTCCATCGCTGGAAGTTCTCGAGTATGTGGCGTTTATCCGGATAATTGAACACCCTCAGAATCCCAACATGATTCGTCGTATCCGTTTCTGTACTACATCCATCATGCATATGTGTGTCCGGCTCATTTGCCTCAAATAATAGTCAATTCAATACGACACGTTATTGATGGATTTAGAAAAAAATATAATTGAATATAGCAAACAAGGTAGGGCAACGATAGTTTTTCTCTCCTACACATTTGATTGTAATTTGCTTCACTGAAATACCAATTGAGACCTTTTTTACTATTGGAAATGACAAATGACATCAATGGGAGGTTTTTTCACGGATATTAAATAAAAAAATATTAATAGATACACAACTGTTAATAAATCAGTGTCTGATGACGTCAACTTCGTACTAGTTCCATCTTAATCACGACAAACATTTTCAAAACTTCATCAAAATTAATCCTGTTTTTTGTTTCTCTCTTTCATAATTAATCTTATATAATCCTTGGAGAAAATATTATCTGCCAAATTTGCACAGAATTCGTAGAAGTATTACAGAACTACATCAAATACACTGAATCAACCAAAAAAAAAAAAAAAACATATATTTACATATTCATAAGTAAAAACTTAATGAATAAATGTATAGATTTTATATATAGTCGATACGCCCTTTTGGCATTAGTCAATGTTATTACAACGAAGATAAATGGCAAAAGGGTGTATCAACTCGAACATACGCCCTTTTGCTTTTACATTTCCTGCACATTTTTTTTATCCATTCATATCAACTCGGATTCAAATGAATAGATGAGATAAAAAGGAAAAAAAAAACAAGAAACTGACCCGCCCTCACAGAGCAAATATATTTGTTAATCCTAAAATATATTTCGAATAAATTCAAACTCTCCAATTTTTTTGCCAATTTTTCCATACCCAAAATTCAATTTTTCCCATCTGCCAAATATTCACATTCATATTATAAACTCACCCTTCCTCTAACAATAAATCCCGACAATACTGCCAACCTTTCAATTCCAATTACACCATATCATCTCTGGAACTATCACATGTAACAATCAATTACTTATATAACTGACAAATACTTTAGAGTAGAATCAAACCACAATATGCACACCAATAAACCCATCTTGCATGGTAATGACGTCGTATAGTCATTGTCTTGTCGAATGCTGTTGGTGTTTATATACACAGAAGTATATTTGTATCGAATAGCCAACCTTCGACAATTCTACATACTTGAGTGCACTATAGATACAGTGCCGATTCCATTTCTGTCACGAGACGCACTCGCGCTTACATACTAACGCACATACATAAACACACTGGATTCATGTATATAATCCAATGGAAACAATAGTTGAACTGTATATCGACATAAGGGTGGTCTCACTCTATTGCTTTACATTTACTGCTATCTCATCACACCAATACAATCATCGTAACAACATATCACGTCTTCAAACCCAATGAATGATGAATATTAAATGCAAACATAAATATATATAATGTGCATTATATTCACTACAAATATAGTGGGTATGTAATTTTAATACAGAGGGTAAAAAAGTTTTATACATATGGGCCCCATCAGGTATACTCATATATATATTCGCGTGGTGTGAATATATATGTGGACAAGCTTTCGATTTTCTAACGCCATTGAACAATGACTCGGCGTCGACAATAGCGTCGAGTAGAGTTCAACGATTTCCCCTTTTCATTTCACAAATGCTCTGGACCAGTATATATTCCATTGAGAAATAAAAAAAAAATATATATGTATTTATGCATCGATATCAATAGGTAAAACCAGACGTGGAGAACGGGATTTACATATACAGATGATGTGTGTGTTACATGAAGAATATTCGTGTATGTACGAGATTTATCATATAAAAAATGAGAATAATAAAAATTGTGACAAAAAAACGGAACAAAAGAAGATGAAAAAAAATTGTGAAATGAAATGGCAATCAAAATTTATTGCAGTTTGAGTGATATAAATTTCCTTTTGACTTTTGGTTGTGTATATGATATGGCGTCCTCTTGTCACAATGACAATTATAACATGAAACAATTTCACGAGTGTATATACCATGGGACATTAGCGTATTCAAATTGGAAGAGAAACAATGGGGGTAGGGCCAGCCTCCCAAGTAGCGGCGTATAGCGGCGAGTCGTAATTAGTTTTGGCCCAGAGAATAATGAGACTTCTGCATATACATACACAAATGCAGTTGACAGTCGCTCGAATCGTATGTATATGGACACACCCCGCAGCAGTAGCACACTCTCTTCCTCTCCACATCAACCGCGCATATTGAACGCGTGCCTGTGTAATGTCGCGTTGCATAAACTTGCATATATACAGATGATGGTTGTAATGTGTTTATATCTGCAAACAGATCTATTCATCCGTCATTTATTATTCATTTGTATATTTCTGCTTTGCATATGTTTCTTGTTGGAAATTATGACGAAAAAGACATTGAAAAATAAGAAGATAAATAGTGGAAATTAACATCAGAACTGTTTATATAAGTGAAAGGAAAGAAAAAAATTGGAATTTGCAACGATTTGAGGTAGGACTTGATGATGAATGGTTGGAATAATAAAAGATGGCTTTGTAGTGATATATTGTGATGTTAATTATTTTTTGTAATTTTTATTCACAATATTCGTGAAAGTTGTTGTATTATTTTATCTACTCAATTGAATCTTACAATTATTCACATCAATAACTTCTCAATAATAATCGAAATGATTTTTACATGTTGTTGTATTGTAAAAAATGTATAAGACCGATCCGAGAATGTGTCATTAAAAAATATACATTCAGTATATTTTTTTAATCATTTCAGAAGCTTGCAGGTGAATGAATTTAGTATAAAAAAGAAAAAATCGGTGAAATGAAATTCAACCACTAGAGACTTCGATTTTTATTCATATTCAATTGAATAAATTGTAATATACGTTGAGATATGAGTGGAATATATGTTGACAAATGTATTGAATATTTATTTTACCTAGTTTATAAAAACATGAATGAAACATGGAACGAATAATATTATTAAAACCAGTCCAATAGTGAATAAATAATTTGAATAAGCAACAGAGACTGATCTCCAAGAAGTGTTACATGAAATGAATTCTTCTTGTCCACATAAACATTCAGTTGGAATAAATTAAAATAAGTAATTAACCATAGAACAATACCATATCGAATCTCAGCAATTATTCAAAAGAAAAACACCAGATATTTTTTGACTATTCAAACTCTCAACATTCGGAAAAAACATCATTGTCCAATATTAACGACATTGGCCAAGTATATAGAAAAAATATCATGTCATGTTGGTGTCATCCAATACACGTCACGGATTCTTTTGCGTTGGACGTAGCTGTAAATAAGGATGTTTCTCTCCCAGGAATCGAGACGAACAGAAGAGTGTGTAGTATAAAAAAGGAGGAGGGCGATGGACGAGCAAGGGTTTGAGGGAAGTAATTCGATATCGCATTTCTTGGAGGGCGACGTGATCCCCGCGAAAACGGCTGTCAATTCTATACCGTCTGTTGCCATGTAAGGCACAACCATGGTATATATATGATATATATAACACCCCTCCCGCGCGCTCATCGACATAAACCCCCTCGACACCTTTTTTCACTGCTTCTTTCCATCACCTTATATTTCCCTCTCCAACAAAAAACTTATTTTATTCTCTGTTGTATTCCTATTTTTTTTCACTCTTTATCTACTTTTTTTAAATTTCTCTCCCCTCATAATATAACCCTTCTCACTTTTGTGTGTACGGTAGCCGCCAAGTGAATTTAAGACACGAGAGGTGTCCCGTTCCATTGACTCCTGTCGAGAACACCCGATACTACCAAGGACACCTCACCAAGTGTGGCTGATGATGAAGCGTCCATGTTATTTCTCTTTGTATATACATTTTACTATTTATTTTATTTATTCTATTCATCCCACCATTTTTATTATTACTATTTTTAAAACACGTTTGGTCTACTCTTAACAAACGTATCTTTCCTTTTACATAACACTCTTCTCTGTGACTTTCAAAGTATAAAATGGCGTATTGCTCCCATGTTGCCTATACAAGTGTTTCATGGATGGATAGATGGATTGAAGAAGCGAAAAAAACAAGAAGAAAAAAACCCTAAACAAAAGAAAAAAAAGGAAAGGAAAAGACGCAGAAGGGGTTGTGAAGAATAAAAACAGAAAATAAAACGAATGCGATAGGGAATATAAACGTACTTTTATATTTCTACACCGATTACGATGCGTACGCGACGCGAGGAGGATGAGCAAATGGGCTCTCGAGTCTTTGACGATCGTGGCCACTGCAAGGAGGCATAAACGACGCCGGAAGAACCATACATCGTTTCTGCCTTGTCTCCAATGCGCGTCTGGATGATAATCTTAATGCTCCCACTGGCGATAAAATATTTCAAGTGTACACCCATCCTTTGCGTCTATATCGTGAATATACACATCTATATATTTATATATTTCCTCATACTTCGTAATATATATCACGACTGAGTAGTTTCGTTGAGCCGCTATATGCCCCAAGCATCATCACCAAGTAAACAGGGTGAAAAGCGATTCGCAATATATATATATACACAAAAAAAGATTCTGACGAAAAAGTTTGGGAAAAACTTCTATTCTTCCATCTGCCATTTCTTGTTCAATCGAATAGAAATTGTCAGGGAAATAAAATGTTCTGGTAGAGTTAGCTGAGAATTTCTCTTGTATGAAATACCCATAATAATAATAGTATTAATAATAATAATGATGATGACAATAAAAATAATAATAAACGTAACAATAATTGTAGCATTGAAAAACCTTAATTAAAAATAGCAGCGCATGGCACTTAAAAATCAATCTGCGTCATTTTCATCGACACATCTGAAGTCAAAATTTTTTATCTTTGTATTGTTCAATCTTGCCGTTATTATCATTTTTCTATCCTCATTGTTGGTATTATTATTATTATTATCTTTGTCACTGTTATTATTATTGTTTGTCCTATTATTTATCCATTCATTGTATATAAAAAAAGGATTCTTTCCCACTGACTCAACCAAATAGACATCAATAATTCAAGTTGATATAAAAATTCTTCAAGTCATCTTCAGTTGGATTTTTCTTCACTCTGTCTATGCCCTTTGTAACGATCTCTCACAGAAGATGATAATAATAATAGCAATGGAATCCTTTGATCGTGACAGCATACCACAATTAATTGTATAATCTTCCTAGTCATCTTTCGTTTGAAGGAGTTTTTCTTAAAATTTTCCAGTAATATTCCACGGAGGGGGAATGATGGATTTTTTTTTCACCTTTTTGAACGTGAATGGTGTCCAAATTGCCACGAAGATTAAAAGATTTCTACACTTGGTCATATTTGCCTATTGTGTAGTTAGTAAAAGTGTAGGAAAAGGAAAAAATGAGTGAAGAGGAATAAAGGGAATGAAGTGAAATATTATTTTTTAATTTGTCATTTTTATTTGATTGTCAGTGAGTATGCGGTGAATGCAAGTTTATATTCAAGTATGTATAATGATCAAACCCACACCATCATCAATTTTCACTTGGAGATCATATAGATATTTATCTGTCACTGCTTTCCACTTTTACAACTTATTTTAATTGAGCAATCATGGCGTATATATAATTCGATGGTAGTTCATGAGACAACAAATGTGTGGGGATTCCCGCAGAGCAAAGCATCTTTAACAATGAAGACATTTTCATGAATGTATAGGTGTCCACAACGTAAAACAAACGCACCGCGTTAGCTCATTAAAACGTTTAACACTCGTCGTATAATCGATTATTTATAGTTATATTCAAAACTGGAAATGTGACACTGCGGTTGGTCTTGGTGCGACGTGGACATATGTATACGTACAATCAAGACATTTTGCAAACTTTTACAATTCATTTTTCGCATCGTCACATATGTGAATAAATATATATTTAAATGATGACTCAATTCAATATGATACGAAATTAAAAAGTGTATATGTGTTTATTTATATCTTTGAAATTGTATTCGAGACTAATCTTGAAATAAATCGGTGATATTTATATAGCCTATATTATGTGTATTCATTTACGATGAATAATTTGCCAAGTATATTAACGTATACATGTAATTAAAGGTGTCGAGTTTTATTCCATTTGGGTTACTCTTTTATCGCTAAAATGACTGCTTAACGACAACATGTACCGGAGTGGAAGTAGCCAATCACGAGATATATGACGCCCACCGCGAACGAAACAGTCCGTAATTATATCTAAACGATCGTAACCATCGACATATACACATAAAAAATACTATAGAGTATATATTTATGTATACACACTTGGTTAACAGGTTTTTCCCATCAATTTTTAACTCCAAACATTATTACACGAATTTTAAATTGAAAAATAATTTTCAAGTATAGGCAAAGTTTATATGGAGATTTATAATTGGTTGCTTTTTTTTCTGTTGCTACAGAACTTGTTTCAACAGAATGTCATGCGTTTCTATGTCGAGTGAATGAAAAAATTTCAATCGAGATAAGACGATAATTCGAATCTGAATTTGATAGAATGTGATACAGTTTGTATGTCGTTTAAAATTATAACTTGATCCAAATTCCATAAACAATATTTTGGATCATATCAAACAGTTCTATTCGAATCACATTCAGATCCAATCTCAAAAATTTACAGCAAGAATTAACTCCAAACAAACAAAAACTCTCCAGGCTCAACTACATCAAGAGCATATGAATTTCGTTTGTAATTGACTTTCCGGACGTCAACAATTCGCAATATCGATTGCGGATGAAAGCGCTGCTCCATTTTCGTTTATATTCATCAATATTGAAAAACAACTTGCACACATATATATTTAACTGATGATTTTCACACAGGGTTTAAAACCATGATTAAAAACTGTAAACACACACAAACTTCAAATAGAAACTGAATAAATATACATTCGAATATGAGTTTATTCGTAGAAATAAAATGATTTTTTAAATTATATTATAAATTCTGTTTCACTGAGTTTGAATAAATAACTTTAATAAAATTAACTATTCATCCGAGAGTGTGTGGTATTAAAAGCATAAATGAACAGATATGAATAATTTGAATTGAGAAGTTCGACAAGTTAATCCTCGTATGGTGTTTTTGCATGAGGACAAAACCAACTAACAGTCTCTGAGGTTCGTTAACGATGCAACCGTATAACACTGCCAACAACTGTATCTACCAGTATACAGAGAGGATGTATCTCGGACGCGTCGGTAAAGAGCTCATTCGTATATAGAATAATATCCACATTGCGGTGGACAAGTGGCTTGTGTACAAGCGTGCAAAACTCATACTAATATAAATATATATACATACAGTTTCATATATTATTTATATGGATACGCGTACACATATATACAGATATAAACGACAAACGATAATGCTCTGGTATTGCCTTTATATCTATATAATATAAACATCCACGCGGATGAGTCTGGTACTTTATGCAGACCGTAACTCGGCATTGAGTTGAGAGTGGCCGTGGAATGTAACGCATTAACGTTATAGATACTGCGACGACATTGGACATGGAGCCTTCGCCAACGGTTTAACGACCGTGATCACTAACTCTTAAATATCTTGCATTTGTATTGCACCGCGCTGCCTCTCTCACCTTTCTTTTTTTTGTGACCATTTTATCATTTGCATATACATTTTTTTTTCCATGTCTTTTTTTTCCACTCGTGGAAATGTAAGTACACTATAATCTAAGCACACATTTGCACATTGAGTAAAAGCTTGTAATAATATGATGACAGGTAGAGGAATGTGTGGAGTGTTAAATATGGTGAAAGGTGAGAAATGGAAATTTAATTCTTTATATTGGAATTTTATGTTCGGTGTGGAATTTTTCTTTGTTGTTTGGATATTCAGGAGGAAGACAATTAGTGTTGTATTTTTATTCATTTTATTTCAAACAATTTATTGTGTTATTAATTAATTTACTGTCTGAATATCAGAACGAAATCTCTAAATAATTGTAATGAGTATGAAATATTTGTCATCTATTTATGAAGTTTGCCCTATCTATTTGTTATAATTTATAATCAATAATTATTATCATTTCAGTCACTTATCGTTAGAATATTATTGGAATCCATTTGGTCAATTTTAATAACTTTCTTTTCCAAATGTACATTACAAGCAGCTTCATATATGACAGTCAAAAAATATAGATACATAATTAATCATTTAGAAGTCTATTCCTACTGCAAGAAATTTTTTTCACCTTCATAAGACAAATGAAATATCATGAAAGCTGACGAAAGGTATTACACGTATTTCATATATACCTTAAATGGTGAATTGATTACGTTACACCTAATTATTAAAACTTGTACGTCGTCGAGAATGACTGACAGAAGTGAAAGATTGATTTGTGGAAAGATTTTACAACTTTCTATTCTCACAGCTGTGCACATATTAATGCATATCACTTATAGTTCAAACTAATGAAAGGAACTTCGTGCATCGCTTCTAATATTCAATGCAATTGAAAAACTATAGTTGTTTGGCACACATCCCAAAAAAGAAATACCAAAAGTCATTGACCTCCATCATTCGTCAGTCTTCATTTCCCAAATGAATTTAAAAGACTTGACATTCACGAGAGAAAAAATATTCCAGTGAAAGAAAAAAACACAAACAGACTGTTACAAAAATAAAAAAATCAATAATAAATTTGTGGAAAATGACTTTGAGATATGAGTTAATATCTATATATCCAGTAGGTTGTAATATTGCTAGATGTGAGCAGTAAGCGACGCTACCCGAGCATTTGACATTACAGTGAAAGCATGAGAAACGAGCGAATTATGCGCCCACCAACCATAATTCATGTCGCGTGGAACTTTACCACAAGGATTAGAGGCGGCACACTCACTTCGGGTCTTGAAAGACATACACACATATACATGTATATATATATATATTATGCTTACATCCCAAAGAGGAAAAAGAAGTGAGAGTAACAGGGAGCATTAACAAAATGTTCGAGAAATACATTTCCAATGGTGGCAGAAGACGAGTTGAATATAATAATGAAAAAGAATATACCAAAGACGACGAGGTAATTTGAATGTGAAATAAACCGTTTCGAATCGGTGATCTTTGCTCTACTGTGACTGATTGAAACTTTACTCATGCAAGCGAACAAAAAGAAAGGTGAAAAAGTGAAAGAGAAGCATGAAACAAAAATATATTTCTTTTCAATTATATTATATACGATTAGTCGCCCTTCTTCCATAATTTCAATAGCTTTACTTCTATCAAGTTCACCGACATCACATATACACTGTCCATCACCAATAAATCCCATTCACAAAACACCATACGCCCGTTGAGTCTATGATTAGTAGACAGGAGAAGGAAGTCAGGTGCTGAGTGATAACTATTTCCTAACCACGTACATCTCCGTTACGAGGCGCACGAGTCCAAGAATTGTCACTCATCATCACTCAGCAGGAAGTGACTACACATGTATACATATCTATGCATTAATATACATATAAAAAAGCCCAACCCAAAATCTCTTCCAATTCACCACATACGCACAAATACGAACACGATAAACCATCATTCATTAACTGTGTTCTTTCTTCCATATCATAATGCTCGCGTGGCTTTTACACAAAGACGTGGGCTGAACATCAATTTAATAATAAAAATTCCCAACAGCATCCACAAACAAACGATAAAAAACTGCCATTTTAATATCCATAATCAAATAGCAGTGAAAGAAAAAAAAATATTACAAATTTTCTTTCTCTAGTCCACTTTCTTTTGTGTTTCAATTTTTTTTTCCACTTCTCACCCTCGTATTCATCACTGCTGTTCATCGGTACACATAATTTGACCAAGTAAAAAATAGTTAACTCATTTATAGCCTTACAAGTCATTCAGAATGAATGGAATAGTTGTAAGTATATACACACATAAAGACAAACGAGACATTTCACTCTCAACGATCGTCTTTAATGTTTCGTTCGCTCGTTTCCTATTGCTTCGAGTACTTTTTTACTTTGCTCACTCTCGCCCTCGCCCATCCCTACCAGTCTTTATATTTCTCTTAGTCTTGTTCGCTACACGGCTCGGTGAACCAATAAGTGGTTGTCCAGAGAAGGACTTTTCGAACTAATGGCTAATCGACTTGCGAGCACGTAACTACTGACCAAGCCACATCTCTAGTGTAGTAGTATGTGTATAGTGTATCCAGAACACGATAGAGGGTCATCCACTGGAAGAGAAGCACTCATTCTATCCCCATCGATTACACCAAGTAGTCACATTTCTATATATATATATAGAAATCCACCTACTCAATGTTCGATACATTCGATTTCTTTTTTTTTATTTTCTTTCAAAGAGGTGTTTTCAACTTTTTCATCATCATTAATCGATCCAACCATCTCCATTCAACGACTGATGTACAGCAATTGAGCGAAGTGTCGATTAATTGAGAATGAAACTGAAGCTCAAACACGACAGCCCTCTGGCATGTACTGAATGTTTATATGATAGATGAAGAAAGGTAAAACCGGGCAATTCTTCGGAAGCCATGACCCACGCGGATATATATTTATATCTGTTATGTGTATATGTCTGACAAGGCAAAAGTAATAGGGAAACATGATGTTTGTAGCCCTCCCCTGAAGCGATAGTGTACGCGCGCCATGCAATTTATTATACACGTTGAGCAGTTTTATTTTTATTTTACAACTCATATTCATGTACAGTGACTTATGGATATGTGTAGATATTATAGCAAATGTTATATTTGAACCTTTCAATATTGGAATTTTGTTTTTTCTTGCTTTCAATTTTTTATTATTTTTTTCGATAAAAATTATTCGTGACCTTTACCACCGCAAATAATTGTGCTATGAATTTTACAGTTGACTTTCTGTGATTTGTTACGCACCACTATATGTTTCAAGACAATAGTCTTATATGTGAATTTATATGAGTGTTTGTGAGTATGTGGTCGTCTACGTCCTTTGCCAGACTGAATTCCAAGCTTTTAATAAAGGATTGTAAAAGGGCTTTCTCACTGATTGAAGGGCGTGAAGAGTGCATTGGTTGATCGTTAGACGCGCATTTTCTCGCGACTGCACACCGCGAGAGTGGCTGTTGTATGCATTCGAACACAAATCAAGCGGTGCAGGGTTGGCGGAGCAGGCTGACATTACTATCGAGTCGTTCGTGAGACAGCTGGCAATAAACCTTTCGCGCTTTGGTTCACCTCTTTCTATATATATATATATATATATATAGTTATAGTGGGATATATGTCGATGTAAATTGGGATATATATTTGGAAATACTCAGAGTAAAATTATTGGTTAGATGTAAGGAAAAATGTCCAATTCGCAAATTGAGCTTTTAAATAAATATGAAAGTTTTATGATTTTTTTGGTTAGGGTGGAAATTATATTTATTGAGGAAGTAATCAGTGATAATAGTTAATAGTGTGATGATATTGGATATAATTAAAGTGAAATTCAATTATATTTATTATTTTATAATATATTGAGAAAGATTTTGTAAGAAAGAAAAAAATATTCAATTGAACCAGAACAAAATAAATAAATAATCAGAGATTGGTGTAATATACTTCACTTTCTCCCGTTGCAAATAATAAAACCTGAATTATAGTGTCGATAAAATTGCACTGCGTTGCCTAGAAAATACCAGTTTCTGTATATTATTTTCTTTTCTTTCCAAGCAGAATAATTTTTCTGGATAAATCAACTTCTGCAACTTCCATTTTGGTGTGAACAAAGAAATGAATGGTCGAAGCGCCGTAGCTTTCAGCTATTTTCTCACATTTAATTGAATGAATACCGAATATAAATTGATATTGCAAGATGTTCATGGATAGAACATATGGTCTCGAGCGATCGTTAGCAAAGATGGAATTCGATTGCGATAAAAACACGATCGAGAAAGAGATGAATTAAATAAAAATGAAACGACAAAAAAAAAAGAATCAATCGAAGTAACGAGTGAAGGCAAAAAAATAAAACATTCCTTGTTCGCGCAGCGTGGCATGAGTTAATCCGTTAGTGTTTTGATCGGCTTCGTTACCGGTTCCAAGCGAGCGTGAAATGTTACATGGCATTCAAGGTGTGGGGCGGATCTATCAAAGTCGCGTAGTCGTTGAGCTTACCTCGAGGACCCACCATTTCTACATATCAATATATATGTATATGTATACAGAAAACACGTAAAATAAATTCATGCGGATAAGACATGAGTAGTATATCGCTTTATAAATTTTTATCATTTCCTGATTTCATATAAAATATCGACAACACAAATCTGCTATAAGCCAAGGTCACCTATTACCTCTATAACTATCGTCTTATTCACTCGCTCATTTAATGACCCAGATAATGCGTGAGAATAAAGAAAAAAGAAAAAGTATTACAAAGTTACTTTGTATATGTATAGAAAATTCGCGCGTGCACTCGCGCATTGAATGAAGGTCATCATCATCATCATACTCGCTGTCTCCATCTCCTTGTTCATAATATGGTTTGTCGTGTATCCTCAATTATGCAATTATTCGACATTGCTGTTGGATGTGCAAAAGAGAGAGCAAGAGAGGTGTGATCAATATCGCAGAACCGGCGTCGAACGAATGTATATACACCAGGTTAATAAGCTGAGGTCAATTGCCTGAAGCGATAAGTGTATAGGTATATAGACAATAGAGTCAGTGAGATAGAGAGAAGCGTTAAACTGAGCTGTGCGGCAAAGTATATCTTCCCAGAAGTCGTTAAAAGCATCCCTCAGGTGCATAACGCCGTCAATAATTCGTGCGTTATCGCCTCAATGGAGTAATAAACGCTCTTTTACCCTTTCTCATGAGTCTCGTGAAGAAATGATAAATGTCTAGAATAAATATAGCGTTTTTACGTGCAAAAATGCGATTTACCGCAAAATATAATAATCAACATCAAATGTTTTCTTTTATACAAAACGTTTTGTCCAGTAGAAAAAAAAATTGGCACATGAGAGACTGTTTCATTTATATGTTACTTACTTATTTATTTATTCGCTTGCGCAAATTCTTTTTATATACTCATATATATATATAGAGTGCAATCATTCACGATCGTGAGAGACAGGAGGATTAATCGCAGTTACCGATAGTCGTGCGCACCGTTTAATTGGCACTCGCACTTGACGTATCTATTAATGACTATGTGAATTGGCCGGGTGATTTTCAAGATTAGGCAAAACGAGAATTCATATAGGGACAATATATGCGGACGTTAATGTATATATGTATGAGGAATTCGTATAGTTGATTGCGAGTTGACGAGATACTTGACTTGTACACACAACGAAAGTAACAGTGAGAAAAGTTGATTTCGCTGGTGAAAAAAGAGAAGGTAACAATAAGAAATTAATGAAGGAAAATAAATAAATGAAAATGCTGACGAAATGCACGCACGACCGCAAGAAAAATGGTATCTGCAGTTTAACGTGACTGTTAGTCGCCAGAAATTAATAGCAGCCTCCCTAATTGATACGTAGAATGACTCTTGAATGTCGACTTCTACTTGGTGTCTTTACTGTCTTTCTCTTATTCAACTTTCATTCTCTTCCTTTTTATTAATTGTACTGTCGACAACACACATATATATTCGTATCGGTGTCTCACCATTCCTTTCATCTTATGCCTATATCTAACAGCCCCTTCTACTTTCTCAATTTCTTCCTTTTACATACCGTATATGTCGTCTATATAAGTACCCTTAGCCTTTACATACATACACCGCTCATCGTGCAGCAGACACGTACAGAAATGCTGCACTTGCGCGCTTCAAGGATAAAACGTATGCGTGTACGCATGCTGGAATTCACCATGCAATAAGTTGTAATGGTATTGAAATAAAAAAAATAATCGCGATGTGCATGACGCGGTGCTTGGCGCAAAGAGGAATAACAACGTGGAATAATAAAAAGGAGAAAAGAATTATGGTGAATAAAATTAGGAGAATAATGTTGTTGTTACTGAGGTGTTCTAGTACCTAATATAAAATACATCGTCCAACACGACTGACAATTATTAATTTTTTTAAGACTCTGGTATTTCTTTGACTGTATAATTATACTGCATTTACAGTTCCACTACTGCTTTTATTTATTCAAATGTATTTATAATGTAGCCATTAGACTTGGTAAATTAATTCCTACTGAGATTGACGAGTGATTAAATTAAATTCATCAATCAAATTCGAAATTAATTCTCGATAGTAACATTTTTAAAATACAAAATGAATTGATGTGTCCAATTTTAGAGTTTATCCAAATCTAGAGATGGAGTTGATCTAAAATTTTCATTCAGGTCTACAAATACCCAAAGATAAATCGACAAGATTATTGATTATCATCTACTTATACGATTTTCATCTGCTTCTGTTGATGAAATTTCCCTGAAAATTATCAACGATAAAAATAACTAATGCCATACTGTTTAAAATACACTCAAAACGGGTTTCCACATTGCCATAAGACCAAAATATCTGTCTCAATACAGAATATAAATGCGAATCAATTACGTATCGTGTGCTTCAATGAATAATCTGCTTCGAAATAATTCCTCCTCTCTAAATTCAACCTGCACTTTATTCTCCTCTCATTCACAACCATTCGAACATGAATTCCCCAATATACTTTTGATAATTCCATCCATTCAATTTTTCATAATTAAACCAAACACACCAAACAAAAATATATCCACATTCACAACATTATACAACCACATTATTTATCTCTACACATACACAAATCCATTCACATTCATTTCTATAAAATTGAAATGATGTGATTCAAAATTAATGTCGGAAGAAAACTGTCAGATCAAAATGACATCGATTAAATTTCCAATATAATTCCAACACTCTCATTTCAAACTTAGAATATCTATATACACATATATATATATGTTTAAGTTGGCATTTCCTTCGCTTCCCTTGTGAAAAGTAATATCATGCTCCATAAACCTCGCGGTAGCAGATTCCCGGCAAGCACTCAAGTCAATTTACGATGTCTGAAGTAATCCGGGCATTCTGGAATATATAACTGTATAGGTATACGTACACATATATGTATGTGTATATAATCTGATGAAAGATGACTTCCACAAAGCCAAATGTCTCTTTCAAGCAACGCGAGTGTGTGTGTATCAGTATATTTTTTATTGTTGCTACAATTTTCTTCGTTATATTATAGATACTTATAATTTACAACACTTGAAATTTTTTTGTCACAAATACTTTAATCCAATTGTGAGTGTGTGTACACGTATATAAAAGGTACGTGTTTGCAGACGTGTACGTGATTATTATTCACACTTATATTACGTGTGCATAAGTGTATACGAATATGTTGGAATATATGTGAGTGAGTGTGTATTATTATTATTTATGTTATTATACAGTTGGATTGTATAACAAGGTGTGTTTTGCAATATGAAGCGCGCGTGAATGGTGGTGGTTTATTAGTTGATTTTGTAAGACTTACACCGCGAGATTGCGCGCGCGCGCGAAGCTGTAAAACTCACATGAGAGTTGGACGGTGGATAAAGGCACCGATTTCGTAGATCATGTGCGCAATACGGACTCATGGTCCTATGCATGAGAGTGTTATTGAAATGGTCGAGATATGAGTCGTCATGTCGTGTACATTTTTTGTAAAAGCAGAACCTGTCCACAATATCATGCTGGGATAATAATCATAGTCATATTTTTTTGTGGGGTTTAATATAATATTTTAAAAGAATGCGAGAATTTTTTTATAACGTTAATAGATTGTTGATGAATATTTTCTATAAGAGTTATTGATTGTTGAATGGGATTTTGAAACGAGTGTGCTCTATAGTTGAATTTTTGAAATTTTAGGACAAGTGATGAGTTATTAAATTTCGTTTGTGATATTAATTGTTTTAAAATAGTGGTTGGATCATGATCGTGATGATTATTATTATTATTATCGTTTGGTAATAACAATTTTGAATTCGAATAGAATTAACGAGGATTAAGATAAATTAATTGACACTGATAAGCGATAATTGATGGCTGTTGATAAATACTTATCGAACACAATCTACATCCGAATTTTATTGATGCAATGATTTTATTTTATGTTATTAGAGGTTATTATCTAGTAATGAATTCGCAGTTAATGTTATCACTAGTTATTTTAATGAACTTTCAATCAAATATTAATATTCATTCATTGAACATAAATAAGCAGTTTATTGGAGCTGCTGCTAAAATAAACGTTTATTATATACTAACAAATTTTCTACGATATTCAATAAACTTTCTTTCCCTGTGGGTTGAGTTTAGTGGATAATATTTAAATAACTGAGTAGAAAATGTAAAGTGAATAGCGATAATGAACTAGCATGAATGGATAATAGATAATTAGCAACCACATGCAACAAATTATGTAGTGTACAGTACAATTTTTCTATTTGCGTGGGAAAATTATGCTGAAATAGCATTTTCGACAAACTCTATAATTTATTATGGTTCTTACATGGAAACAAAAAATATTCATAAAGCACTTAGTCAATTTCTTTTTCTCCAGTTCTTAATTATTAATTAACGACTGATCCGAATTTCACTTCACTATTCAGTTAGTATTTTTAACTGAGTAATCCATGTATTATTCATCACACTTAATCTCTCAAGTTTCATTCCTTTTTCTCTTCACAATGACCTCTCTCTCTCATTCTTTTATCTACTTTCATTCTTTTTTTTTCAACACAATAATTATTGTGCTAAGAAATAAAATGTATTATCATGAGAAACGTATGTTGTTTTATTTTCTCTGTTCCGATAAAAGTTTAACGAGATCCTTATTCTTATGAATGATGTGAAAAACCACAAGATACAATGAAAGAAAAAAGAAGGTGAAATAAAATGAAGAAGTGAAGTTTTTTCCTCTCTTTTTTTTTGTTAGTTGACAAAACAAACTTTACACCACCATATATAGGCGGTGGTATTTCCCGAAAGAATAATATATCTATACTATATTCTATCGTGCCATCTTCAAATCCGGCGTATTGTATATACAATCGACTGAAAGTTTAAACTTTCATGGTAAAAAATAAAATGACTTATACATATATCCGCCTTTTGTATATATATATATATATATATATATATATATATATATATGTATATGTATACATAGATATCTTTTTGAAGCCCGCAGCTACGGCGGCGTCACTTGCGTCTGCACATTGTAACCAACGACGAAAGGAAATTTATTTAGGCAGCGATTTCTGAAAAGTCACGCAAGAACTTGCGCCGCAATGTATACACACATTATACAGATAGTTCCAGAACATGCCGCATCCTATGTATATGTATATACTAACTCAACAAACTCACATACATTGTATTACAGACCCTCATACATTTGTAGGTGAATGTGTATGCGTACACCCTAGAGAAGTATCTCTCCATCATACGCTTTCCACGAAGCTCTAACGCTCACGATCTGCGTTCTGTCGTAAACTTTGTTCCCTCATAAAATGCGTTTGTTTAATTGCTTCAGGTTATATCCCAAAGCGCGTGCGCAATAGTTATGAAAAAATAAACATTAAAACAATGATAAAGTACATTGTTTTTAGCTAGTTTCATCTTAAATATTGGAATTTATTTAACCAGCTCTCTGATAAATAATTCCAAAGTGTTGAAGTAAAATAAAAGAACAATGAAATTTACTGACTCTAATTTTCCACTATTTTCTCTGTAAAGAGTTTTCACTTTAAAAAATTATCATGCAAAAAGTACACAACGACAATTGTCGACCTCACGACACAAAGTAATTAAAAATCAAATATTAAATTGTGATTAAATATAATGGCGATAGAAATTTTCCTCTCGGCCGTTGAATAATTCTAATTAATCCATTGAACCCTTCTAAATCAACTCGAAAGAAAAATTCAATAAATAATTAATAATAATCCTATTCTTTTTTTCGCATGAAACCAATAAAGATGTTTTTAAATGTATAATCGCTTTCATGATAGACATTATGAGGCAACACAACGAACACCAATTTAGTATACACGAATTGATGTCTATCGCAAACGTATAAATATATGTAGATATACAATCACAAGATATACCCACTCAAATATTAATAACACAGTGATGTATGACTTAAAGATAATAAAGAAGCGTCGTTGGTTGTTGCAACGAAGTACAAGAGCAATCGTATAACGATCAATCGGAACACACCGCAGCATTTAGGGTCCTCAGGACATTCTTACGATCTCGAATGGCCGATTGGCCGAGCCCACCTCTGGAGAAACATTATTTAATGTCGAACTAGCATTTCATATATGTATACCCATATTGTGTCATTTCATGTGGAGAGAGCCCGATAGAGGTGAAAGAAGGAGATAATAAGAAAAAAAAAGAGATGGTGAGGTTGAAGAAAGAGAGAAAGAGTCTAAGAGTACGTATGTTTACCACTATATCGGTGGACCTAAAGGTGAAGTCTTACTGAATACGGCGCCATGTCTCATTGCCTCGCATTCTCCCATTCTCTCTCACTCTTCCATACTTTTCTATATATGTTTAAGGTGGATGACGTTACTTTTACGATTATTTATAGCCCCGGAGCACTCGAAAGTGTCGTCGTAGTCGTCGGCCTCCTCGCGAGAGATAAGAGAGAAGTAAAGCTGGAACGAATCTCCTTATTTTTTTTTCCTTTCCCCACTCTTTTCGTCTCGTTTTATCTCAACTTCTCGTCCAACGTAGTATAGACCATCGCCTCCCACACATTTTAACTTAAACGACAACTCTCTACGTATATTTTATTTTATTTTATTTTATTTTATTTCATTCATTTTTCTTTATTCGTTGTTCCATTTTTTATTTATTTTTGTTAATCTATACATTTCAAGTTTTCAATGTGTGTATTTAAATCCGGTTTTAAGTGTGATTCAAGGACAAATCTATGCTCCAAATAATTTTCCTCTATCGCTTCAGTTGCAATTTCATTTGCATTCATAGCCGATTGCATTGCCAGATTTGTATAGGAATATGCAGAGGTAAATTTATTGTCTCATTGATAGTCAATAAAATGTACGTCACTCAACACTTGGGATTAAAATATCTCGAGTGTTATTATTATTCTATGGTTGTTGATATTTTATTCTCTTTGTTTGTCTTCTCTTGTACATTCTCTAAATCGATTTCGATATGTTTCATCGACGGGGGATTATAAATGTGCGTCATTAAAAATATACTCCAAACCCCGAACCTGTTTTAACAATTTCCCCGTTGAGTCACGTGTCCAAGTTTAAAATATATATCTGTCGTGTATTCGAACGCAATGCAAGAGAGAGAAACAGTATTTGTCACGTGACCGCTATATACATGATTTACATATATCCATATAGACATGTTACGTTCGTGTGTGTGTGTGTGTGTGTGTTCGTATTTGGCAGAAGAACGAATTTTATCCTGCAATTAATTAGAATTGCAAATTCAATTGACACAAATATTTTTTTACACTCTTTTTTTTTTCTTTTTTACGTGCAGGTTATGTGAATACATATTACGGTTGAATAACAGATTAATATGGGAGTTGGAATTTTTGCTGTAACTATTTTTTTCCTTTTTCCACTTGAAATTTGTACATTCGGAATTCATATGAACTCAAACAAGTTGTGAATAGAATCAACAATGCAATAAAAATCGATGTGATAGTGTAAGAAAAAAAAATAAAAATTGTGTACATTCACCGAATTATTATCAATGTAAATTTGTTTTCACTTGAAAATCTCATGAAATAAATTCATACACACGAAAATTGGAAAAAAAGCAATTTGCTCCAGCGTAAAATGTGATGAAGTTGATTTTTTCATTGATCAAATATCAGATGTTTGAATAAACGAAAGGAGAGAAAAAATATTTACTGCATCACTAAAATTCTTTTGACGACAATAATAACAATCCCATGTAGCCTAAATATAGTACACATTCATAATGATACACCCCAAAAAAATTTACCCCATACACAAATCAAGAAAAAAAGCGACGACTGAAGAATGTCTCTGCACGTCCATAAATATATTTGATAAGCATACAAAATCGCGTATTCAAAACTGATATTAAAGATTAATGTCGAGTCCTTTCTACACATGCAGCTGATAGTCTACTCCAACTCTCAATTATACTCCAGTTAAAAAGAAAACAATACAAAGCAATTGAGTGGGCGTACTGTGAAGAGTATTCCAAAAAACCTACCGCAATCAACTTCTCTCTCTCGCTGCAAATTTGGACACGTCCACAGTGAATATAGGTATATATATATATATATATATTTATAAAATATTCTCTTTTTTGATTCGTGTCGGCGATTGGGAATGATGATGCGGATTAACGTCACACGTTGAGACGTTTAGTGGTGGTTAATACGCCTGCCGCACCATCTTTTTCTCTCGTCACCTCTAATTTTTGACGAAGCCTCCCCTTTCATATACATTTATTCTCTTTTCCTTTTTTATCATTATCCCCCGTGTTACACGGCCGCTTTTGCCCATCTACCACTGTTCCAAATCTCTCCCTCTGCATCGTAAAAACGCGATACAATTTCGTCGTCTGCAAAGGTCCATAAGAACACAAACACATTCGCACATGCAAGCATACACACACAGCATTACTCGCATCCCATAAATCCTTTCTTACTTACAGCCAAACCACTTTGTTCCACTTTTCTCCTCTCTATTATGTTTGTTTATTGGGCCTTTGTCGCCCAAACAAAGACTATTAAATCGTCTGTTATCGTCTGTTAAATATTTTTTTTCTCTCCTATACCCGCATCACTAACACATATATTTATATGTATATATATGTATATTGGTGGGAGATAACAGAGAATTTTGCCGTCTCTTCAGAGTGCAATCCTTGCGACCCACTGTGTAAATACATTCGCAAGAAAGGACGAGCAGAAGCAAAATGAGATATATAGATTGAGAGAAGTGCGAGAGAAAGAGCGAGTTAAGGGAAGTGAGATGGAACAAAGTTCTCTCGAGGCCGCATCGTGATTTCCCGGCACGCAAGCTAACCGCTCCAGTTATCCTGACAAACTAATCGTCGGATCCGGAACTCTGCGTCGAGACGCTACACGAGAACTGAGTTCCCGGAAGTACCGTGGGTGTATAGGTATATAGGTACTCGTCCAATCAGTTCCTCTATGGGTTATGCTCCAGCTCTTCGTACACATACTATATTGAGTCTTCTAGGTAGGTACATAAAGCTGCCTTTTCATATCTCGTTTTCAATAGACATTATTATACATATTAGGAATGAAAGATATTTCAAGCTATTCTCATTATAAAAATATTTATCGTATAGATCTGATGTATTTTATGGAACTTGAAGAAGTAGAATTTGCGAATTTATAATTTTTAACGAGAAAGATAAGTGAAGGAAAAATTGGAGAACAATTTTTTATTGTTTATTCAATTTTATAAGATTTTGTAGAATGAGTTTGGAATTGGATGATGAGAATATAGTGGAAGTGTTTCATTGGAATGATATAACGATTAACATCAAATATTTCTTCCTTATTTTTTTTTTCTACTATGGAAATTAACAAGAAGTTTTGATGTTAATTCTAAACTGCTAAACGTATTCAATATTTATTGGTATAATTTATTCATTAAATATTTGTCATTCGATATTCTTTTTTTGGGATTGAAATATTGAAATCTGGATTTAGATTGATGATGAATATGTGGAACTTCCTGATTGTTTTCCTATGAATAATTGATAATAATTAAATGTGAATCATAAATTAAATTTTCATTGTTTTTTTCATTGTTTCAATCGTACCAATTTTTTTTATTTCTTCACATAAACATATATATATATATATATATATATTCCCTAGTTTTATTGCAACGTTTGATGTCAGGCAATAAGGAAAATGGCAGTTGATGTTACGAGAGAGGAAAAGGAAATTGAGGTATGCAATTAGTGTTTTTTTAAATGGATACAATTGGTATATAAGAAAACACACAGAAACACTCTCGAAATCTCTCTCTCTCTCTCTCTCTCTCTCTCTCTCTCTCTTATTTCGTGTTTTCCCATTTATTTTTTTCTTAGTTTTCATTATTTTCTGTCACTCTCTTTGGCGCTTACTTCTTATATTATTGTGTTGATGCACTGCGTCGGTGTATATACAGGTTTAGGCACGAGCGAAAGAGCATTACTACTGCACCGCGCATCAGTGAATTATGTTTCCTCCACTGGAGCACGTCGCACACTGTCTATCCTTCCACTTACATTGTCGTCGCTTTTTTTCTTTGCCCAACCGACGACTCAACTTTTTTTTTTCACCTAATACACTTTATCTCATGGGATCTTCTGTTGAATCTAGAATCCATTGGGTGCTTTTAATGATTGTTGGAAGAGATAGAATAGAAGAAAGATAAAAAAAAAATGTTCAAAAAGGGGAATACAAAAAATAAGACATTTTGGCGCGTCAAGGTGACGGTCTCCGACGCGCCTGTGGAGTATAGTTAGTTCATATCCGTACGATTTTTCGAACAAAAAATATAGGAGCATAATTTTTTTTCTCTTTCAAACCCGGCAAACAAAACAAAGGGAATGTGTTGTCGTAAACGCGTTGGAATATCGAATGAGTCCAAATCGCTTTGTGTGGTTTGCCGTTCTGAGAAAAAAGGCGAGATCGAGAGATCTCGATGTATCGTGAATGTGTATGTGTATACGAAAAGGCGCGCGTGAGCCCTTCGCAAGTATTTGTTGTGTTCTCTCTTCATATTCTATTTTACTTTTATTCCATCACTAAATTCACATACACACAAACAATCTCATGTGTATGAGTTGAATGTCGCCGAGTCGTCTGTCTAGGATGTCGCATTGGTTTCGCACACAAATATCATCAAAATGTGTGTGAATGTGTGTATGGTGAGATAAGTTGTGGATTATTGCAAAAGTATATTGAGGGGTCGAGTTCGTGCGTCGCAGGTAGGCAGAAAACGGCGCCTAGGGGCTCTTAACTGAATAAAAGAATGGGAGATAATGAAAAGAAATAAAATAAAATTGGCATCACACACAGACACACATTCACACGCGTATGCACAAGTGGATAGAATGTAAAATAAAAAAGAGATGAGTGAGAAAATAACTCGCGCACGTCGCGCCTCGCAGAAACGAGAAATGGAAATAAAATAACCGCCTACAAAACTTTTGCTGAAACTTCGCTCCAGCTCTGTGTCTGTTAGGGCACGGCGGTGGCGGTGGTGCCGAGTCCGAAAAAAATTTGAATATCCACTCGATCAACATACCACACTGGGTTTAATCCGGAATAGAAAGAGTTCGTGGAAATCCATTCGGAATGGCCCCATTTTTACACTTTATTGCCTCGATTAAAGTGATTACAAGCCAAAAAAAAATTGGCGAAAGAAACAAAAATAACTAGACCTATATGTGAAAGAGTGGTTGGATGCATTTTATCATGATTTTCTTCTCTTCTTGTTTTATTCTACAGTCTGAACCAGACGTATTTATTCCGTATTCATCAACTATTCGTCTATTAATACTTAAAAAGTCGACCCCTCATCTATCCACAGAATAGTTTATAAAGTTCTGATAATTTTTAAATGTCTCCAGGAATAAAAGAAATGACAACAATTTAATAAAATCTAATCAGAAATTAAATTAGAAAATGTGTCACTCTGATTCTCCAACGATTCTACCAGTCGATGAATCAACATTCTATGGCTCACAAAATTATTCTCCGAATTCCGTGCAATAAACATGTCATGATTAGGTTAGTCAACAGATCGCTCAAACAGGGCTCGTCGAAATGTAGTCGCGGTACCTCGCAAGTACACCCCAGAAGATTCTTCAACGTGCAGATAAACATATACATATAGCATATGATGTTTAACTATATGCGCGCGCCATCCTTGTTTGTTCGAATAAGAGAGCCGCTTGTATGTGTACCTAAGCCGCTCGTGTCTTGTTTGCCAAGCTCGATCGTCATAGCTTCGTTTAAACATTCTATAGTTTATCAGTCTTTACTGCTTTTTTTAATGCTTCCACCTCTTCTTCTTTTTTTATATCTCTAAGGGACTTGGGCGCGTGCTTCATCGCTTGTAGCACCTCAGGTAATAGTCGATTATACACAAAAAGGCATTAAGCTGTATGTATATGCAAATTAAAACGCTTCATATATATATATTTGCTGCATACATATAGCACGACTTTGTTTCAACAATGACATTGTTATCGTCTGTGTATGAATCACGTTTGATCATGGAGAAAAATTTTTTTACTCATTTTCTAAACCTTCATCATCGCCAATTCCTGGCATTTTCTCGTCATTCATCGTGTTGCTGGATTCTCTTGAACGTCGAATATACACACAGTGTTCGATAGCTTCGCTCAGAGCATCATGTTCCCACGTTATTGACGAACGGATGCTGCAACCAAGTGCAGTAGAGAGAAAGATGGAGAGTGTGTACATGTATAGACACGTTTTCAGTCTTTCGTGTGCACGAGAGCTTCTACCGTTTGTGTTTGCCGCGTCAAACGAACTCACAGGCCTTTCCGCCAGTGCTTTACGGAGTACGCCTATTCGTCATTGCTTTCCCCACTTGATGAATCACATAGAGAATGGGAAAGTGTGACATATAAACTGAATTTAGAGACAAAGTTTACAAAACATCAATTCATTGTGAATTTGGCTGAGGCTGAATTTAGAGTTAGGATTCCTGGGAAACGTAAAGTTTTGTTGATTTATTGCTGTGGAAATTCTAAAGTCTATGGCTTTTCCGCGGTTGTATATTTTTTTTTATTGGTTGTAGTCTATTTTCTTTTTATTCAGCACGAGATTCTCCAGAACACATTGGTGAATTGGATGTCGTTAAAATTAGATCTGATGGCAGATTAATCTTTATACAGTAATGATTTACAAGATTGTGTTGATTGCAAGTGGAAAATGAAGATTGAGGAATTAACCTGAAGTAGAACAAATAATAATTCGTTTTCCAATTGATTTAAACTATTGCACAGTCAAATCAGCCACGAAATGTCAAAAATTTCACAGTTTCAGATTAAAATTTCCACGCTAAACTAAAAACTGCAGTGAAGTTTTCCATTTTCAAGATCAACGGTGAAGAATTGTGAAACAAACAAAGTATTTCATTACTAAACTCACAAGTATTTTCTACCTCAATCCATCCAACAATCCTTCAATTATCAATACATGTAGCATCATGGTTGATATATTGTCTAAATTACTGTTACGTTAGTGCAACTATTTGCTTGAGGGCTCAATGATTTTCTAGGTTAAACATCAAGTAACGAAGAAACTGTTTCAAAATGACATGAACACCATAGCAGCCACATAATACCACTGACGCCTCACGATCTTCTTGGTAGCGCGCAGCAACTTCTCCGCCTACTTCCCTCCTATTCTCTATTCCTTCTGTTCTTCACTTCTATTTGTTCCAGCTCTCTGTCATTTGCTTCTCGGGTCGTTGCTTCCGTCTTTCAGGCTGCTGAATTTCAAAACATGGAAGACAGATAGAGAAGATGAGAAATAAGGAGGAAGTAGAATGGGAGACGAAATTATTTGAATCTTGTAGTAATACTCACACCCAACACTTGTGTTCTGCATTGTCACGTATACCATCTCTATACAACTCTGTCTAATGTGGTAAATGCGTTGCTAGTCTAGGCCCTCTACTGTATATTTATCGTAGACAACTGGATTCTATATGAGAGAAAGGAACCAATGCACACTATGAAACCAGAGCGTTATTCTTCAACTCGTAGGAAATATAAATCATCTAAACGATGCATCAAGTGACAAAAAGGGTTTTTCTTTTTTTTTTCATCATATCCATTCAACTACGAATATCTCACGTTGTATAGAATTAAAACGTCAAAACAGGAGCTATCTACTGGCGTTCTCGGTCAATCTTATAATCCTACAAATAACCGTAAAACATTGTATATGGATTAAAAATAAATACGGCAGCCATTCCTGACGGAAATAAACGTCCATGAACGAGAACATATTCGATTATTAAGTCAGCACTTAACAACTCAGTTTGATATTGAAATAATTAAATCTGAAAAGGAAATTACGATGTGATATATGTCTTTCATCAAGTGACGTTGGACATCAACCAGCTAATTCCAATATTAATATTGAATAGACGAAGAGAAGTCAGTGATTTTGCGAGAAAACGACATTAATAATTACTACGAATTAAAATAAATTATAAATACAGAAAGATAATGGACATGGCCACACGTTTGTATAATATAAGAGCAGTTGAAATCTTGATAAATGCACAGACCCCCTCATACACGATCAATAAATCAGTATATGTATGAGGGAGAGGTGCGGGAGTAGTATGCACTTAGGCATGGCGTCTAATCTATTATTGAGATTGTCACTGTGATGGCGATGGCGGACATTACGTGAATGTGGCGTTGAAGCGATGAGAGACACTTGGATAACTCAAACAATCAAATGTATGTATTCAATATATATAAGTGTTGATGGTGAGTCCGTGAGGGAAACAAAGACATGTACACATATATTGCTAGGGTGAAATTGCCATCCCTTGAAGTCCCAATGCGACCGTTATTCGCTCCTTCCAAACAGTGTGATTGATTTCACGATATCAAGTTAAGTGTAACTTACTGCTATTCACTTAATAAACGACCACATGCTCGTCACTAGCTTCAAGCTTTATACCGCAAACAACTGTAAGTCGATAGCTTGGAGATGTCTTTTACAAAATTACTATTTATTTATATGGTATATAGGTATATGTGGAAGGGAATATTTGATTAGAAAGTCGAATACTTTATCGAACTGCTTTTGTCTATTCCAAGACTTTGGAGATTGAATTGAAACTGTCTTGGCTGAATTATAAATTTGGGGATGAGTCATGTATTTAGGTTAGCATGAAATAATTTTTATACACGTTTTATTTTTTATCCAAGAAAGTTTTATTATTGTTTATTATCATGAAAGAAAGATATTTCAACAGAATTAGATTTTTAATTGAGACAATATACGGAGTTATAAAACATAGAGAGATAATTATTTTAATGGGAAATTTCAGTTAATTTATTTATTATGACTTGTCTTTCAACATTTCTAAATCATCCCTCATTAAAATGTCAAAATAAATCATTGCATATACAAATGTATGACGATTCCAATCTTAAAAATTTCCCCACACAAATAACAATCATTTAATTGAAAAATAAAATATTTAATTTAGCAATTTCTGTCAATTGCAACACTTTAAATATCCAATAGAACTGTCTACTCTAACGCACCATACATAACACATCCACGCACGATAATACATATATATTTATAAGTAAAACCCATAAGCGTTGAAAGATACAAATAAGAAACACGCGTATAACACCCTGTTCAATAATAAATCAATGGGTAATTAAAGATTAACGGTATAAGCGAGAAACGGGCGTTCCTCAAGCGCCATACATACATTATATACCTCAGCACAACCACATTCATTCCACACCATACATCTCAAAAAAAAAAAGCCACACACACGCACATACACAAATTTACCCAACCTCATACGAGAAGCGCGAGACTTGATGTATGAATGATTTGATCAAAGGTTATCCATCATCGTTGCTTTGCCTATAGCGGCGTGAGATGTTTGATGGGGCCGCGTGAGCGCGCGCACTCCTATCTCTTGTTACGAAGTAAATACAATAAAAAAACACCCAAACCCAAAAAAAAATGAGAAAAAAATATAATAAAAATAACAAAATATTAAAAGAGACTCGTGTAACCATGCATATACTATATCGCACATGAAATTACATTGCCTCCCTCTCTACTGAAGAATAATTGACTCTGTGTTGGTGCACATGGCCACTGATAAATCCATGCGCATCATCTTGTTAATCATTTTCCTCAACCAACGACATAATAATAAACTATACAAATATACACCAGTATACAGTGTCGTGTCTCACGATAGAATAATAGACATATATACCCGTATGAATTTACATTGTGTAGGTATATAACCGTGTACATACACACAATTGTTGTTGATAATACACGCGCGATGCAAACTATCGTTACTCTAAGATCGTCCAACGGTTTATATATGATCTTAAGTTTATGCTCACACATATACAGTACATACACCGATACATCAATTCTATTGGCATAAATCTGTTGTCTTAGTGTGTATATGTATATGTATATGTATGTACACATTTGTTGCGGGTATATAACGTTCGTCACACGACTGGACGGCAATATTCCGGTGCGATCTCTATATACTCATCGCTATGTAACGTCGATCACGAATGATCAGTAATATAGAGGAGTGAGATGGGCATGCGCCAACGCTACTTAAAGTTTGTGTGTATAGCCGTAAGGGAGAGACACACACAGCCACATTGAGTTTATGGTTGAAACGGTTCAATCTGAACTGCGCTCAGAGTAGAGAGGACAAACAGGTCGAAAGGAGGAAATGTATATCTATACTATGCATAACTATATTGTACAGAAATATATATATATATATTATCTATGTGTATATACATATACCGGATGGGCGGTCTATCGGCCACGATTCCTCGAGGAGTATCGCACGAATTAATGTCAATACTGTTTCCGCATTCCATTGAGTGCGCCTTGCATATAACCGCAAAGTAAAGGGAGTGGTCGTGGTAAACTCGTCGGTGGGTTCACTTCTCTGTCGCGACGCCGCGAATAATTTCCTATGGTCATTTTGTATAATATCTTTTATTTTAACAGTTCTCTCTTTATTTATTTTTTTTTTTTGTGTTGTTTATTTTCTCTTGGAGGTTTTTCTTTTTTGTTTTATGTATCTGTACTTTTATTTCTGGTCGCGCAGGACGTCGATCTTTTAATTCGACGGAATGTATCTCTTTGTATCGAACGAAAACGGTATGCCAATTCCCCCCGCGTGGATACGTATAGGGGTACCTTCACGTTCGACCAATATATGTATGTATATGTCTGTATGTATATATATATATGCTCGTATATCTCCAATGCAAATCCTCCGGCGTACTACCGAGAATCGTGGAACGTCCTTACGGATGGAAATCTTCGAGGGCTTGTGGTTCTCTGTTGTATACACATGGTGAAAGGAAGAAAGAATGAAGGAAGAAAAAATAAGAGAACGATGGTGAGACGCAGGGAGAAGAGACAACGATGAAGGTAGAAGAGAATATAAGTAGTCTTTTCTCTCTGTGTTCGGGTCGCGGAGCCGGTGGTTTGTTGCAGGGGCCCAGTAAGGGAAACTAATTAAGACACGGTTAATCTCTCGCAACAGAATTTCCTGATCGATTAGCATAGGCGATAAAGAATCGCGGGGTGAGTTGGTTGGTACTGGCGTGTGCACGACCTTAATTAGCGTAAGCCAAGTTTGAACCTTGATGTTTTGTTTGTTTGTGAGTATTTTAACAGGGTGAATGAGAGTTTACTGATAGTTTGAATGCATGAGAATATGTATATGAATGCTTGGGAATTTTTATGGTGAAGCCGGTGAGTTGATTGTGGATGCTGGTTTTGTTTTGGGAGGAAGAGAACAATTGGAAGATGACTTGGGAGATTTGTTGTAATTGGTTGACAGGAGAATGAAGTTTTATGACAGGTGTATGTTTGGACCCTCGTAACTTTCATGGTTTTAAATATTTTCGTGTAGAAGTTTGGACAGAATTGTTGTCATGACAGCATGAAACTTCTGATTATTTATTCATCTTTGTATAGTCCATGATATTTCAGAGATAAAATTTTAACAGGAAATTATGTTTTGTGGGTAATTATACAAGTTTTTATTTTTTTTTTGTGAGCGAGTTCAATCACTTGATAGTAGATTGAGAAATAAATATAGAATGATGTAATATATTCTACGAACTTATGTTTATGCAAAATAAAAGATATAGAATTTAAAATTAGGTCGACGGCAACTTTTGTGAGAAATAATAAATTAAAAATGTGATTTCGAGCATTGGAACATAAAAGAGGAGAGGCGTTTCAATGTTCATATTCTTATGTGACTTATGAGCTACAGATTCACGATAAAAACCTTTCAATATATTTCAATAACGGTTTTAATGGTTGAATAATGAAAGAAAAATTAAAACGACCTTGTTGGCCTGTTAGGTGAAAGTAGGTCATCCAAATTTGTGAATTCTTTGAACATTACTAATAAATCAAATCCACGATTTCTACTACCGTCATATCATTATCGAATTAACTAAAAGCTAATTATAAAAATGTTATTCGTTTTATAATCAACCAATATAATTACATGTAAATAATCACAAATTTTTTTCCACTTAATTCAATCACACCTTTCACTCGCATCCATAAAACAAATCTCCAACTGATAGAACAACTTCAAGTCAATGAAATTTAGCTCGAAGCAGATGTAATCACGAGTATACAGATATACGATACACCTATAACTCACAAGTGTAATTGAGAAGAAAAAAATGATAAAAAATAGTGGTGGATAATTTCTAATTAGCAGTACTTTATTCCACAATGAATGAAATAAAAATAAAAGAAGAAAAAGAGAAAAAAGTTTACGGTAATTGATGAGGTAGTCGACAAAGAAGAAGTTGGCGTTTATGCAGTGAGGTTATAAGCTCAGCCAGTAATTCATTCTTCATGCGCTCGCTCGCATTGCACAGAACTGCAGCACACAGCACTTTTGCCACGAAGCTTAAGCTCTCTCTAATACTTGTTAGTTTATTTTACTCATTGCGCACCTATAACTTATCAGCATGAAGACGACGATGGCAGTCTTATACACATACTCATACACAGACATATAATATTCATGCAAACATACATAGAAAACGCAAGATCGATGTATTTGTATACTTATACCCTTCGAACATGACGCGGTAATTGTTCAGAGTACCTACTCATGTGTCACAATATGGTAATAGCACGCTGGCTAATTGTTCCATGTGCCGGCCACGACCTCGAAGTACATTAATACTTCTATATAACCTTTTTTATTCTGTATATTTCAAAATTTTTTTCTCATTCACTCACAATCCATAACCTCCACGTCCAACCCGGACACATCATTTCCCACGATTGATTTGTTATTTTTTATTTTCACTCTTTTACTCGAAACAATTTTTATTTTCACCTACCATTTTTCATCTTTATTTTTCAATATTGAAAAATATATTTTTCATTTGTATTGAATGTTGCATTAAGGGAGTGAAATGGTTCTCACGGCTGTATGTGTCCTGGATGAAAACCAATTGAACAATTGTACCCGGACCGTCACTTGAAATTGACACACGAGGCGATATATTTATAGGTCATAAATACATATGTATACAAATACATAGATATATATATAAATAAATGTATATGTTTCATATGTGTGTAAATGTATATACACAATGTGTGTAGCATTAATCATCGCTGACCCAATTAATCACGTAAACTTCCGTTCTGACAATTGATTGTTCGGTAGAGTGATCGTAATAGCGAAAGCAAGTCGACCTCGGCACGTGTGTGTATATGTGTACTTTATGTATTGGAGGTCGAAGCTCCGCATTACATTCGATTTCATCGAATTATATTCAGCCAATACCTACTTACAAGCATAGCTAAGTTATTGAATTAAAAATAATGACTCAATGAAATACACTAGAGCTATTTATAATGCTTATAAGAATATATAATGCCTGCGAGTTATATTATCATTATTTTTCTATTCAAGGTTTTTTTCTCAATTTTTATATATCGGTAATTATCGGCGATTTCCACACAATGGCAATGCCATTATCTACGCCCACGTATTGGAATGCGGAAAAAAAATTGACTAAATTTAATTTGTTATTTTTTTTTATTATTTCTTTTTTTTTCGAAAGTAAATCGTTAGTCAATTTTTATGTTGTCAACTGCTGCTGCTTTGTCATGCCACTGGTCAATCAGAGATTTTTATTTGGTAAACCGTCTCGCCTTAACCAGTGTATCGCATTAAACAGAGCCCTTCATCCATACCCTACCTCTCATCTCCTTCTAGCTGCCTTAACCCCTTTACCAATGAATTATTCATATCCTCGACTCAATTCCGCAAGGGGGATCCGCGCGACGCTTCCTCTTCTTCTCTTTCTCGCAGTCGTTCGCATTTGTTCTCGCTTATACCGCACACATTGACTCTCTCTCTATCTTCCTTTCTTATTTTATCTCTTTCTACTTTACTCTATGTATATCTTATACTGTCGCATGTTTTCTCTGTCTCCTCAACGACTTTGGCGTGCCTCAAAGTCAGTCAGGAGGCGGTGAAGGGAATTTTACCAACTACTGTAACGGTCGCGACATCCGTGTATACATACAATGACGATCTGTATGCGAATATAAACATACATCTTGGAAAATAATGATTCGAATTGAAATCATGTAATTTTAAACCCGAAATTATATTTTATTTTTAAGTCAATTAAAAATTGGTTTCAATTCTATCATTCATTAATTTTCTTTTTTCTCATACAGGTAATTTAATAATTGAACTCATTGATAATTTTTATTTTGAAAAGTTAGTTAAATGAGTTACGTAATCGATTTAGAGAATTGATTTCAAGCTGCTGATGCTTTCGATAATGTTATTAATAGATGAAGAGAATAAAATTGAGCCATTCACTGTTTGGAGCTGAGTAAGTGAATTGGCAATATTTTTTTTTTTTTCGCCAAACATCTTGAAATCACAATGATGTGAATTGAATCAAATAACACTCCAATATCTCTCAATAAAATTTGAAATTGATCAATAAAATACACTAGAAATCCGTGAAGTAATGGCCATTCGAATTCCATGCCAACTATTCAGGCCACCATTTTATCGCATGGAATAGCATTCAATTTCAGTTATTCTACAACTTGGACATTGTTCAATAGTTCTATGTCAATAATTTGGTAATAATCATGAATTTAAATTTGGAGGAGTTACTTGAATATTTTTTATTTTGACAATTCTCACAAATTTCATTTACTGTTCATTCATAAATTTAAAAATAATATAAAAAATATAAATCCAATTGTATTTCTGCATACAAATCACAATTCATTTTAAATCCTAATCACAAATTAAAATCATCAATAAATCAAGCCCACAAATCTTGATCTAAATAATTCCTGTCATTCTTAATGCATGTTCAAATAAATAAACTCAAATACACAGAAAGAGTTGAATAATAGTCCGTGAGAAGGTTTGAAAGAGCAGATGACTTTTATTCCAAAAAAAAAAAAGTTTAACAAAGAATAATAGAAAAAGAGTCGACTGAGAAAAATGCATAGATATGATCACGAGGATTCATCTTTACAATATTTTCTCTGGTGCAAAACTTTTTTATTCCAGTGGCATCATACATTCATATATACACTTCAACCCTCGTCTATCTCTGATTGAAATATGAAACGGGTAAAAGAGTGTAGCAAAGATGAGGAACTAGAGAAATGTGTACGAGCGATTGCATTTCACTACCGGGAACGATCGACTATATAATATGCTGCGATTCTCAGCACCATCTCCGTTAATCAAGATTATCTTTGGAAAAATCTTTTCATTCATTTATTCATTATTATTTCACTTCATTTTATTTATTCATTTTTTATTGAGTCTGCGTGATGGTGAGAGGCATCGCTATAATGTTACGTATATATGCACAGTTAAGATCATATACGTAAGAAGAATGAAGTATTGCAATGAGGCGTGCGTTCACCAAGAGAGCTGCAGTACATATACAACATAAAATATTACATGATGAAGTAGATGGATATGTGTGAGCGTGGTGTTCATTTCTCATCGGTGAATTAACGCAGTAATCGACGATGAACGATAAAGTTATCGACTGTCGAGCAGTAATAACGAAGTCGATAATTGTCCGTTACGCGCGGTGAACGATATCAGGGCGAAGGATTCACTTGTGAAAAGTCCAGGAGCGAAATGAGTTTTCGACGCTGATGCAGGTCCGCGCGCACATTTCGATTATCAGACGTACAGTTGTAAGAGAATAAGAGAGCGAGTGCGAGAGCGCCAGGATATGTAGGGATAAGGGATAAGGGTGAGTATACGATAGAACGAGATAAAGGATGAATAAAGACGAAGAGATGGGTCCGCTATACGCGGATGGCGAAACTCGAATTTTACGATCAAATTCGATGCCCGACTCTTGCGAGCCGCAATAAATAACGAGGATCGCGAGGAGCTTAATGGCCAAAAGACGCCGGTGCCGCGCGGCCCCTGCTGCTACTCGGTTGGTTCTGCCGCACGCGGTACATCTGGAATACGATCGAACAGGGTATATCTATATATACATATGTATGTATATATGTATGTATGGATGTATGTACAAGTGGAATCTGCGTCGAAAAACGTGCCCGGAAAGGCGATGAAAGTCTCTCTTCGTGTAATTCGACACTCGCACGTTGCTTATGCTGTATCCACTGAGAAAAGTACATTGTTAAGAATGTTGTTAAGGATATGTATGTATGTATGTATGTATGTATGTATGTATGCATGCATGGGAATATGTAGAACTGTATCATTGATTTCAGTAAATGTACTTTCAATCAATCGTTAATTATTTTTCCTCAAATTTCACTGTCTTTAAATGTCAATTGATTTCGAGTAAAAGCTAACAGACGAGGAATATTTATTATTTTTTAGTATTGACGTTACTAAAACTTTAATCATAAATTTATTATGTTTATAATTGGTGTCGTTAGTTTAGACACTTTGGAAAAAAATGGGTGTGACAGAATATTGGCGAATGTTGATGAGATAACTTTTGCATTTGGAATAAATTGAGGAATAAATTTCTGTTGAATTGTTAAATTGTCCCCCTGCAAAGACCTTGGATATGAATAAATAGTTCTCAATATTTTCATGTAGTAAATATTTCAATATTTAAAAAATTCCTGAAATAACGAAACTCTAAAGTGTGTCTTAAAATCATGAATTTCCCACAGAGGAATCTGAAAAAAGTAATTGATTATGAATCCCAATTTTTCTCGCTCTTCGTATATTAATTAAATTTACCGTTTATAATTATAGCCATGATTTGAATTATCCACCTGAATGTTGTTTCACGTGTGTCATCATTTATACGCCAACGTAAACATTTGACACGACCGGAAGTTGGATTAACGAAATATCGTGACGTTGTAATGCGTGGATTGATACGTCCTAAAAGAAAAAAACATCAGAAAAACAAAATAGAAAAAAATTCCACGAGAAAAAAAAAGGATTCAATTTGTAACATAAATATTATTTATTATTTTTCACTCGCCACTTCTTGTTCTCCAACCAATTTTCAACGCTACATCATTACACAATGATCTCTCGTAACTCTAGAAAATAAAAATAAAAAATCATAACAAAAAAATGTCTTCTCTTTGAATTCACCGTCATCGATGAAAATAAAATCGCTCTGTCTTCATCTTCGTCCCTAACAACAAAATTCCATTTCCTACCAAATTTCATACACACATATACACATGTACATGTATAAATACACGTGACATTAGCGTCTCGGGTCACGCCCCGTGCCACACGTAATTAGCCGACCATATATAGTGCTTGCCAGCACCCTGAGCGTAGCGATGTTATAACCCCTCTTTCCTTCACTCTTTTACTCATTCACTCATACACTCGTCTTTTTCTCTCTCTCTGACTTCTATTTTTGGCTTTCCAGCACCGTCACTTCTTTTTTTCCCCCATTTTTATTTTTGCTTCTCTTCGCCCCGTCATTTTCTTTTTCTCTTTCATTCTTTCTTTCCTTTCTTTTTTCACCCTCCATCGTCGGGTGCCCCGGCAAGTTAGTTAGCTGCCAACCAGTTTAATAAAGGCGGTCGAAAATTTAACTAGAGCCCGCGCGCCACGTCTCGGTAGCTATGCATAATTTCGAACAGGGAAATTTGAGAACGCATCTGGTAGCTCTAGGCCAACGAGACGACTATATATAATTAATCTAAAATATCAACAGATACTTCCACCTCTGTATATATTAATCACGAATGAAAAAAAAAAGGATTATCTCGAATAAATTTGACTTAATCATTCATTCTATTATCAATTTGAATGCACTTGGCTTTTCATTGTTTTGTATTTCCATCGAGAGACGAAGCGAAAGGCAATGGAAAATTGAAGGTACTTTGCAAGACTACAGAAATATACATATATATATATATATATATATATATATATATATATTATATATTCGGGTATTAGCAGAGAGCTTTTGAAATGTGGCAACGCCTCTTTTGGAACACAATTCCATGAGATTTAGAGCTTCCAATTATACATGTGCATATATGCACAAAGAATAGCGAAATGTAGAACGAGAGACTGAGAGAAAGTGCGGAAAGACGCAGTAGTTGCTGTACCTTCTATATAACTATAGTTCACATAACTATACATAAATAAATAAATATATATATGCATGTGCACATTATATAGAGTCCCTCTCATGTCCATATTATATGAATAAGTATATGCGGTTTTATTGACGCGCGTTATACGCATTGGGCGTGGTATGATGAAGCCCTGAAGCGGTTTATCACGAGCGCTGACCAAATCCCGATATCTTTCACCGCTGTCTTCCTACTCCATTCTCTTTTGCAATGAATCATTTTTGCGTTCGCAAATAATATATATAAGACGCCACGCAGGTATAATATTGGAATATAAATTTACGAGGGAATTAAATAATTCGTACCTGCATATATATTTATAAATCTCAGCTTAATTTTTTGGATCGCACGTAAATTAAAATATATATATGAAGATACAGTTGAGTGTATTGAATTAGCCTAATCGACGAATTACCACCTGCTGATCTTTAATGTGTATATAGATTGGTCTCAGCTTATGTGTGTATTTGTGCGCGTGATTTTGAAAAGAGATCTGGAGAGCCACCTTGGCGCTGAGCATGATGAAGATACGCGCAATGCACTTTTATTGTTTATTTTTATTTCTCGTGATTTATTTGTATGAATGTTCCTGTGATTACAGTTCAAACGAAAGAAATTAAATCAAAGTTGAGTAATATTTATTGGGGATAATTCAGATTTGAAATCAATTAGAATTGTTAATTTTTATTTGTGATAAGCTGATTTTGTGATTTGGTATTATTTTTATATAAATAAATCAACAATATTTCCAGATTGGAATTGTGCCCGAATGTTTATTTATGATCATGAATGTATTTTTTCGTGAAATCATAAAGAAAAACTTCAACGTTCTTTTAAAATAAATTTAAGCGGTTGAAAGTTCAACTTCTGATACAGAAATCTTTCAAAAACAAGTGCACAATAAAAGAAAAAAAATAACCACCATTATGTCTTTTTAGTGGTATTTAAATGCATACACATATAAAGTGTCGTTCATAGCTCGCGCCCAGTTATCAATAATTCCAAATGCGTTTGTTGCGTGTGCGTGGGACACGCGTTCATATACAGAATAGAATATCATTACAATCACATCCCCCCACAAAACCGTCTCATACATACAAACAAAATAAAATAAAAATATCTACAAAATATATCTATGAAAATGAAAAAAATTAAAATAAAAGCACAAAATGAAGTAAAAATGTTTCTATATAACATTCAACTGTGGAATTTTGTGTGGAAAGACCAAGCAAGTATGTGAAGAGTCAAAAACCCTATTGGCGTACGATTAAGCGCTTATAGAAGAGAGGGAGAAGATATACCTCGAGGATTTAAGCGCGGCTTATGATGCGAGGGGGCAGTGCCGCATACGTACATCCACACAAGTATTATATACCTTTATATACATACATAACCAAAGATATTAACCAGCGCGCGCGCTCGCGCCCCATCGCACACACTCACCGCGCCGCGGTGTGGTCTGTCCCCGACAAATCGCGTATTTATGATCTTCCCGCACAATAGCGAAGACCTTTAATCCCCCGGGGGAGCTTCAAGCAGAGGTAGAAGAGAGAAAGAATGAAAGTCCGAGAGTCTCACCCGGTAAAATACCCTACAACTACACACATTTATATATACGTGTACTACATATACATATACATAATGCTTGAGACAGCATCGCGTTATATTTCTCTTTCTCTGCGCGACGACGATCGTCCACGTGCGTGCACGTAGGTAGGCAGCGTCCGACCCGCGCCGTCCCGTGTGTACATAAACATGTCACGGGCCCATTATGCAAATTCTTTAAATACGACGGGACCACATATAAATACTGACTCGCACATATGGATATATATATACACATTTATCCACTTATATATGTATATATATAGTGTCGAAAATAAAATTAGCGTTTACGATGGATATTGCGGGTCGCAACAACTGTGGCACGTGAACATAAATAAGAAAAATAAATTCGTATTCTGTTTCCCTCGTTTTTATTCTTTTTTTTCATTCTTTTCTTTTTTTTCGTATATATACAAGGACTAATATCCCGTGCCTATTAAACTTCTGTTGAAGTATTCAGCGATGACGAGACACGTTTCCAATTTATTATTTCAGCTTTTCAAAGAAAATTATACATTGGACACACGCGTCAATGTCGTATTTTTATAAGCTGTATTTGTGTACATGGCTGTAGATGAATGGGATAAAAGTAAATCGTTCGAGAATGGGGAAAATTCATGGTGAATCGTAAAAGTGTGTGTAATATAAAAGAGGGTGATGATATCACATATGGAATAATACTCATATATACAATGTGAATCATAGCCGGATATATATAAGCGTTTGTCTCCACGAAATGGCGATGATGTCAAGCGGATATGCGACGCGTTTGCAAGAGGAACGGGTGAATTTTCGGAGAGGTTAAATCTCGCGTATCCTGATCTGTGTTTGTGTATAAGCGAGCGAGTGAAACAGGAAGAAGAAAAGAATAACTCATGTGAATGCGTGTGTTGTGCGTGTCGCGCACTTCTCCTTGAAATACCGATATATAAAATCCGCTTAATTTTACGTCGCGAATGGGAGGATGAAAAAAAATCATATATGTATGTATGTTGGGCTGGTTGTTAAACAAGTATCTCTGTGTCGTTCTCTCTCATACTTATGTTGCGTACTACTCCCAAGAAGCTCGTAAATTGATGCGCGTACATGCGAGGCGAACATCCTCGGGTCGCTTCCAGGCGAGTGACTCTCTCTTGCTATACTCACCCGCCTCACATTCTCTCGCTCTTTCTTCCTTTCTCATATATATACATATATTTCTGTTGGCCTGACTGTGGACCTGAGGATGCGAGAAAGTCACTGAGTCTGCGGCGGAAATGAAGGACTTGATATATCTGCCCGTTAGCCATAACTCACTTAGTATAGGTATATACATATACACCTAACTCCCTGTTCACTTGGCATCGCGGGTGGATACGTGTGTATAAACTTATTCTCCCCCTTTTCCACAACTGTCTCACCCTTATGCTACATTGCCCATAGCTATACACTGCGACGCATGTCTGCACATATTCTTTTTGGCTCTTCCGGCGATTTTGCCAATGGCATCATCACATGCAAGGACGCACAAGCTTGATTATCCCATCACCTTTGCATCGTGTCGCATGTTCTGATACGCCGTTTGCAGCAAGTGGGCGCGCAACCGATATAAATGCAACCCCAACTCTCGATCGTCGTGCGACGCGCAAACAAAAATGTCGACAAGTTAATGCCACTGAGCGGGCGCACGACGCGCGTGAAAGAAACGAAAATGCATTGCCCAAGCGAATGCGGGAAGTGATGAGGGAAAGAGACGCTTACGACGACGACGACTGGCCAACGACGACGACGACGACGACATGAGAGGAAAGGCAACTTACAACGTCTTGCAATTTGTATGTCCGTTCCTTTTGACTTGCCTTTATGTGTGCCGCCATTTCGACGAGTTGAGCTCAGTTAACTATATACCAAGACCATTGTGGCATGTGAAAAGTGTTGCACATATATGTTTGTGTAGATGTATACAACATGAGTTTGTGGGGGCCCAAAAGAAATTCCATACGAAATTCTCTCTTGTTTGAAACTCGTATGTTATATGTATATGTATGTAGAAAAGTATCATATATATACATATATATAAAAATGGTGAACACAATATGGGAAACGAAGTAAATAAAAAAAAATTCAGCTGACACACCACAGTCATTTTATCCGCGTGCATTTTCTCTGTCTCGTGTAGTACGCGCACGGCTGTTCCTGTATGATATACAAGTGTGCGTGTGTGCACACTGTATATGCGCCCGTCTCGACGCGCATTATTTTAACAAAAATCACTCGTGTGCCATCGAGATTGATAGCCCCGCTCTCAACTGCACCAAGTGCAATGCGAAAAATCGTCGAGTTCAGCTGTAACGTGCGACTCTCATCGATCATCGTCAGTCATCGCGCTCGCGAACAAATTTCGTTTTGGGAAAGAAAAAAGAATGATGGGAAAAAAATTATAAAATATAAATAAATATGTGAGTGTATATATATATATATATAGCAATATTATTGGATGGTATACATTCATGGTGGAAGGATCTACACACGGTTTGCTTTTACTGAAGACAAGATTGCAGCGAGCGCGGAAGATCGTTTCTTAATTAAAGCCCGCCAACGAAAGAGCGTATAAGAGGAAGAGAGGAAAAGAGGGAGACCGCATGATCGCACGCGGTGTATATAGAGAATATGCCGTGAGCTCGTCAAGCACTTCTCCACCTTGTCCGGTTTACCCATTTCTTATATATATATATTATACATGTATATAACTATATATATAGATGTATATAAAATGATCGCAAGGTGGAATCGATTACTCTCAGAAGCCACACTCAACGCCATTTTTTTCCCATCTCCAAAAATTGTATATACCTCACTTTAATTCCCCTTGATCGCTACATTTTTATCGAGTATTTTCACCTCTCTTTAAAAATTCACCAAAATGAAAAATATATTACTGTGTATATATATATGTATGCACATATGTGCGAGTAAATATGTGTATAAATGTATACATTTTTACGTTAAATAAGGAGACGAATGTGACATGAAAAAAATTCTACAATCTCGAATAGCGTTTCAAAAATTTCGAACTCGCTGAAAGGCTTTAGCCATACATACATATATAATATAAAAGTATATATGAATGTATACTTTGGTCTTCCAAAGAGTGACATACCTGAGAAAGTAATAAAGATAAGTGTGGAAATGACGCTCTACACACACGATGAACCAACAACGATAACAATTTACGACCACTCCTCGTCAAACTCAAAACTTTTATTTTTTTTTCTCTCACTCCCACTTTTTAGTTATGAATAAACCGACGGTTTTCTTCGAAATCTGTTAACTGATGTCGAAAGGCAGTAAAAAAATTTTTTACCAATTTTTTCTTACCATTTTTCGTTATATTTGCTCTTTTAGTATTTTTCATATTTTTCGTTGTTTTTATTTTGTTGTTATTGTTTTTTTTTTCCTTTTTTGCGCTACACAATAGTTTCACGTATGTCCGCCCAAGCAGGCAAAAGGGAGAATTATACTGTCGTCCAGTATTTACAATAGTAATAGTGTAACCATTGTATACGCTTTCGCTATAATACATATGAAACGAAACGTGGGCGGACTCTCTCATGGTACTCCGTGGCAAATCCAATCAAAGTCACACTAAGCCATTGTCCGCCTCCTTCATATTTGCACTTATGTACATATACGTATTATATATATATGAATATTATGAACATACACAATACATTATATTGAAAAATAATTCACTAAACGGAAGTGTGTTGCTCTTTGATGTACAATAAAGAGAACAAAAGTGATTTCAAGTAGAATTATATAATTTTTATTCAAGACATGGTTTATTTGATTTTAAAACATTTTAGATCTGACATGAATAGACTGCGTTAATATTCAATAATTGAATAATTAAATAATTGAATATTTGGAAGGAATATATTCGAACAGAGAAATGAATCTATTCAAGTAATTTTAATGTTGAACATAGATATAAAAGTGATTAATATTTAATGAAAATCGTGAGAGTAAATGATATTCAAGAGAAATCAAATATTGAACATGATGAATTTATCGTTGACTATGAAAGAACGAAAAGTCATTCATTATTCGTATTGCTCTACAAAATTAATACTCTCGCTGTAAAATCCATGAATAACTACATGGAAATTCGACGAAAGAGATAAAATTCAGAGTCTGAAATATTTTTAGATTCAGATCAATTCTGAATGGGAGTTTTAAATCAATATCATACTCAAACTTGAGTACAATCGTGCTAATGAATTTTTTAATTTCCCTATCAAGAATTAAAATTCTCATGAATAAAATTTATAAAACCTGCTCGAATATTTATTTTTTCGCATTCTCTACATGTAATTAGTCCATACACAAAAAATTATATTATTGGAATTCATTGTTCGCCCCTGCGCTCGTTGGTACGAAAAATTCCACTGCTAATTTGGGGTTAACAACCGAAATAAAGGGCAGGGGATGCGACGACCGCGAGAAGGACGCGGTGTGGAAAGAGTGAGAGAGAGGAGGACGATCCAATAAACACGCGAGTTTATCGAGCCGTTATGCCAGTCGGCCGCTTATCTCGTGGACACCCACTTAAACCTCCGCTCGCGTTCTTTCTCTTTCTCTTTTTCACTTTCTTTCTTTTTCTCTGCTTCCCCCCTTTATGTTTCTTTCCGCCCTTGGTATAGTTTGAACCTCGTGAAAAACCTCACACGTCGTCCAGCAACTTGGCTCGACCGGGCACATCACACATATACGCATGTGTATATAAATATATACGCATTAGATGTGTGCGCAGTGGCGATTCACACTGGAGTTGAATGTCCCCTGACTTTTAGTTCATTTCATTATGATACATCGATTACTGTGCGTAAACTGTATTATAAATTGGTTATTTTCAATACTGTACTTCAAGTTTGAAAAATGAGAAGAAGAGTGAATTAAAGGAAAAATAAATAATTGTCGAACAGAATGAATTTGTTCATGAAAGAATTTTTTATCCTGTGAGAAAATATTACCCACAAATTACCTTTTTTTTTTTGTGGAATATAAAACTACATAACATGGGAATTCCCGAATGATTATTATATAATTGTAAGTAATAAACAATTATTTGATCATCGTCACAAAATTCACAGTTCAATTGTTGACTTGTAACAATCCTCACATGTAATTTTCTTAGAAGAATTTTCATCAATAACTACTTCATCATCAATAACTACTTCATCATCAATAACTACTCTCCTAACCGATGAATTGATAATTATCTCCAGAAAATTGATGGAAAAAGGAAGAAGCCAATTAAAATTGATTTGATTTATTGAACATGATACTCAATACGATATGAAAAATTCCTCAATATTTATCAAGAACTTGATAAGTAAAATTGAATTAGTTTCGATATTTCTTTTCCCTACTCTCCAAAAATTTCATCTTTGGATCATGAAATCAACAAACTTACCAAATTCCTTTTTCTAACTCACTAAAACATTGTCAGAATTCAATTTTTATTGCATACAGTTAAATAGAGGTGCCCTGAAAATAGCCCAATTCAACCCCCAATTATTAATTCATCTTATTCCTAATAAAACTCTGAATATCCCAATCAAATCATGCAATCAATAATATAATCAATCCCATAATAATTGTCCATCTAATCATCAATACCAACTCATGCCCGCGATTACTCCAAAATAAATAAAAATAATCCAACAAGAAAACTCTATTAAATTTTCCCCATCAATTCACTCAACATTCTGTATATTATTTATCAATACTACGACCAGTTTCAACAATATCAATGTTCTGCCATTGGTATAATATATATAAAATGTGAATTTGCGTGATTTTACATAGCTTTTGTATTAGCGCAATGGTTATATACCGTTCGATTTGAGTAGAACATTGGCGACGTTAAAACGCTCGTCCGCATCTCTATACTATCGCTACGATGTTATTGCTTTAGATAAACTAATTTTTTTTCCTTTCTCTATGTTTCAGGTAAGTCAAGTATAAATGCATATACAAGCAGACGAACACACAGACAGAATACATATCCATTGCATTCCTCGTCGTTTTCATCCGGACCTTTATCTTTTACTTTATTTTGTCTTAAATATACGTAAGTATAAACTCATATATATCTGTATATTTATATTAGTTATACAAACGATATATACACGTAAATAAAAATAAACATATGTGTATAGAGCATATTCGATGGCTGTTTGCAATCGATGAACCCCTCTCATTTCCATCTCGCTCTTACCGCGACTTTATAACCATATTTATTCGCAATAATGCGATTCGCATATCGCATCGCGCACATATACGAATCGTGTATTCGTTTTGCCGGGTCTTGGCGACGTCGTACGAAGCAGCGGGAGAATGTGAGCTCGCCACGTGTAGTCAAATACATATATATATATTCGAGCAATAGTCCTCTTTGCGTCGTCGTCATCGTCTCGCACGGCACGCTGTCTACTTTCTGTTCTTGTCCGTCCCTTTTTTCCATTCTCTCTTCATCTCTCTTGATCTCTGTCTGCTATTTTTTTCCTCCTTTCATTCTTTTTCTGTTTTTTTTTTGCTATTACTTATTTTGTCTTTACTTCGGTCTTAGTGCGCACATGAAAGCCACATTCGATCGACTCGAGGTCGGACGTTAATCGATAACGATTATTCAAAAAGCCCGAGTAATAATATTCGTTTATTTATCGCAACGACATTGCGTTCACTTTGTACTTGTCCATATGTATATATGTTTGAGTTGCATGGTGGTACCGCGAGAGAATATATATGCGTACCACTCTATAGCATGGTGTTTCAATTTTATTTTATTTATTTCTTTTTGTACCGCAAAAATTGTGTGCATTGATCGTTGCTGCAGTTGAAAGTATAACGTGAGAAGAGAAATGGAACAAAAGGGGCATTGAAAAAAAATAAAAATGAAATGAATAAATATGGGAAATATGATGTGTGTGTAGATGTGTATGTAGGTATGACGTTCGCGTCAACAGCAGTAATGTACTACGACTCAAGTATCGTTTTCCTTTCGAGAGGGAATATGTTTTAAACGAAACTATAAAGAAACGTTCGGGCGAAACACAGTCGATGAGTTGAGAGGGAGAAAAGAAAAAATGAAATAAAGAGAAGAAAAAAAAACTGAAAATAAAAACTACTGCCATAAGTGTCTTGGCCTTTCGAAGGCCGCACTAATTTATGGCACACGCGACCGCCTCTCAACATTCTCTTTCTTTCTCATGCTCTACTCTTTGTCTCTCTTAGTTTCAACTGTAATCTGTAATATTCTCTTATGATCAACATGGACTGAAATGGCTTCGGGCTTGAAAGCTAAATATTGGTATTGACGTTTTTGCTTATGCATATTTTTTTGTATGTGAGTAAATACAGCTGAATGTTTTCGTATACTTGAAAATGATGAAAAACTTGTCGATTGTCTGATTGAAACAGAATAAAAGTGTGAAAATCTACAAGGAAACTTTGATAATAGTTGCCGTGACATTTTTTTCCTTTACGATTCTTTCGAACAAGAACTCACTGAAAAACTTTCCCGTCACTTCATTAATCTGTCAACAGTGCCTGATGAAAAGTGTACTAATACATGTATTAAAGTTATGTAAAGAAGAAATATTTGAACGAATTACACGAGAAAACGAGAAGAAGAAGAAGAAGAAACTAATGATTAAGTTGGAGATAAAAAAAAAATGAGGAAAAAAAGGGTATTCAATTTTATTCTGAGTTGACTGATCCCGTTTATTAAATGCGATGTCTAAATAATCTCCGTCTACTCCAAAGAATAGGTCAGCTATTTTTTGCTATTTACCAAAACTGTCTGTAAAGCTAAAAATGTATATTTTTAAACTTCGATTTTTCTATTCTGGTGAGAGCAGTGTGAAAATGGAAAAATCAAGTATACATTTCACACATACACAAGTAAAAGAGAAAACATAAACATGCCAATACCACCTAGATAGAAAAATACCATCATATTTATAAGCAACTACATTTTTTTTTTCCTCCAACACATCTACATATTTCTATCCCATACGTAAAGCTATTTTCGCAACGAATGATTTGAAGTTGGCTCTGCATAAAGGGCAAAAGCCACATTATTTATTTTTTCTCATATTTTTTCCTCTAACAACATAGTTTTGCCTTCGAGGTGAACGCTGCACGTTTGCGCCGGCCGACTGACCGTCGTGAGTGCGTGCTGGATCACACGGCTTGTGAGAGACCCTCACGGTCAATGATGACTAAGGCTGCTGGCGTTTCGCTGTTCCAATCACTATATACTCTGGCTCTCCCACTGTTGAAAAGTGTGAGGAAGAGAATAGAGGCAAAACCGCATATATAACGAAACAAGAGAAAGAAATAATGAAAACGAGCGAAAAAAAAAGAATAAGAAGAAAGAAAAAAAAGTATAAGCGAGAAGGAAACTAGTAAATAAAGACGCCGAAGGGGAATCGGAACTTTACACGTCTCGTTTTCCGTCATGTGAAGAGGCGAAGACGAGAATGGAGGGCGAAGGGGGAACCGACTGGAGAGAACGAGGGAGGAACCCTCCAGTATACATGCAGTCTGCTTGAAAACAGCAGCCTCCATTGGCATTGCGTAGTAATCTTCCAGTCGCGGAATTGCGCCAACTCTCAGCTCGTTGAATGCTCTCTTGTCTTCAATATGTATATACACATATATATATATATATATATATATATATATGCACGTGTAGTATAAATATATACGTATGTACATACCGAATAACAGCCGACGCACAACATAACACCTTGGTTATGGCCGGCCATTGAACAACTCGACCGAGCTATTGTCCTAAGCCACAATGGATCACTCACGGGAACCGAATGACCCGGACCAAACTCGTCCAAGCTCAACTCCTATTACTCTCCACTCTTCTTTCTCTTCGTTTTCCTCTTTCTTCTACTGCGTCTTCACCACCTTCTACATTTTTTTTCTTCTCTTGTTTTCTTGTTTTACTTTAACTCGAGTGTATATATGTGCATTCACGCTTTACCTCTATTCTTTTACCTCAAACTTCTTCTATTCCTTTTTTCATCTTTCTCACCCTCACCTTCCCGTTCTCATTTCTTATTTATTTTTTATTTATTTTGCTGTTTTTTTCTTTCTTTTCTTCCTTTCATTTCTATTTTTCCTTATACTCAACGTGTTATTTTACGTGGCAATGTTCTTCACCTCCGTCAGTGCAGTGAATCGATCATTCGTTGTACGGAAATTGTTAGTGAGGGAAAAATAAATGGTTCGCGTTTGCCCACAGTGGATTTTTTGTTTATATGTAGAGAGTGGCCATTCGGATATCCGTCAGACGCGGTTCCTAATACGTTTTGCTTACCACTGATGGATTTGAGAATGAAAAAGGTATGAAGAAAGTTCTTCTTCTCCTTTTTTAGATTGAATGTACGTGTAAAAATACATTGATACAACGGAGAAAAGTCGGGAGGCAATGAAGAGAGCGAGAGCGGTGAAAAGGTCGAGCAAGTCATTGTGGATCTGGCTCAAGGAAATGGAACTCTCTCACTCCTTCACTCCTATTTTTCTTTTCCTCGCTTTTTTGCTTTCCCCATTCCCACCTGCAGAGTAACGGGCCGAACGCAATTTTATTTGACGTCACTGGCAGTCGCACAGTGCATCCTTCGTCGCCTCGAATATTTTCAAACGTTCCTTTTTTTTTCTCATTCTATTTTATTTTCATATATATACATACGAATCTATCGAACACGGTTAACGGTCTTTTCCACCCGTTAGTTCACGCCTAGAGATGATAATGGTGAGAGAATGAAAGAAAGAAAAAAAGAGAAATGGTAAAATAATAAATAAAATAAAAATGAAAAGCCATAGTAAAAAATTGGGTGATGTACAAGTTGGAATTGGAAAAAAAATGTATGAACGAGTGCAAAGTATAACTCTCTTGTGAAGAGGCAAGTTATCCACTGGGAATATAAAGGTGGAATAAAAAAAAGTGCGTGGTCAAGAACTATAGGTATGTACATATATATAATATACTCGTTGAACCACTTTTTTCACCGTGTAGCAGATCAATGTCAGTGCTCTACATCGTGCTGCACTGACTTACACCATGAAAATATATACACATATATACATATCTTTATGTATATATATAAGTGAAACAAAAAAAGAAAAAAAAGAGAAGAAAAAACAAATTATCTGAGTAGATTTGCCATGGGAAAAAAGCCAAATGTAGACACATTAATGTCCCGCTATAGGCCTTTATTTCTCTTGTGTCCCTTCGGGATCCATCGATGCCCCAAGAATTCTCTACATTAAAATATATAAATGTATATCTATATACACTATGGAGACATGTACAAATATATATGCGTCGCGAGATCAATTCATTAATCGAAACACTAAAACTCACTGTGGTCCAAACGATGAAAAAAATTTGATTACCAAAGTCTTGATGAATCAGTTCAGTACAGAATTTTAATTGAAAAAATTGATATATTTGTTTTCTTTTTTTTTCCGCCTTTTTTTATCCAAAGTGCTCTAAATGTATATCTGTATGTATTTCGTTTAAAAAATAACGAGACGAACGACCGGATGGGTGGCTATCAAATGTTACAATCCATTTTTTATCAATACCATCACGAATACTCTCATCTACATTCGTATATGAATAAACGGAGTTATATGTATTCTGTATAAACGAATCGTGAGTTTAGATCAACCATTTTTCATCGAACATCACTTCTCATCAGTTGACACGATATATCTATACACTGACAAAACATAATATTCTATTTTTGTGACACATCTGTGTATAGATATGTGAAATATGACTGAGTATTTGACTTATGATGACGACAATGAGTCGATTTCCTTCAACAGGAATATTCCTGTTCGTGAACTGAAGGAAATAAAACTCTTGAATTGATCTCACATGTGTAAAAAAAAAATGAAGATATATATAAGAAAATTCCAGACGATAAAACTTTGTTTCTTTCACACCGTCAAGTGTATTCTCTCGCACTAGTGAACTCGTCCTGTTTCCTTACGCCCTTTTTTTTTCCACATTTATATATTCGATGCGACTCATTGGGCGTGCCCTCGACATCTACAGTCACCGGAAGTTGACGCCTGTACATATGTTGCGTATTATATAGTTGTAGGTCGTGCAGTGAAGAAGAAATAAAAAAACATGTGGAAAAATAAAAATTAGAAGAAAGAAGCGATGCTTGAAATTATGGGAATGAAACATACGTTGTAAACTTGTGTCATTGTCGAAGACGGAGTTAACGCAGTGCATTCACATTTACAATTAGCACGCGTAACAAAAAAAAATATCTTTCTGTATATATATTCATGTCGATGCGTGTCACTAATGAGCGTTGCGAGTGCATACGTTGTGTATTGTTCAGTCGTGTGACACGATAATTGCGCGCAGTGACACAAAATGGAATTATATTCTAAAACTCGGTCAATGCACCAACACGTGTGTAGGTTGCAAAAGAAATTATAAAGTGCATGGGAAAAGTAAAATGAAAAACTTGAATAATGTGCAAAATATTCAAATGTTGGAGTTGAAATTATTAATGTAGTGAAGCGAGAAAATAGGATGAAAGGAATGCAGGCAAAAATGTATGAACGTACATTGATATTTTTCCTTTTTCTAACGAAAAAAAAAAAATTTATGCAGCGGTAATATTCTTTGTTCTATCATTTTAATTTTATCTCTTTTCAGTGTAATTTACACTAATTCAATATTATGGAACTCAATGAATGTCTCGTTCTAAATTTTATATTCTTTAATTAACCACGAATATATCAAGTGAATTCAATGAAAAAATCCTGGGTATAAGTAAACCTTAAAACAATAATAAAAAGACTCATTGAATTGAAATAATTCTGGATTAATTGCCGTAATTTTGAATGAATAACAACCCAAACAAAGAATTTAATCTAAGTAAATTCATATTAAAACTCGAACTGAATTCTCAACAAATAATCCTACATAACCTTTCAGTCGTAATAAAAAAAAATATATATATATTTATTCGTTCAGTAACATTCAGTATTTTCTCATACAAATTTTCACATGAAAATTTACACAGTAATTCCATTCTCGTCATACAAATCTCGCGATATTCCGTCAATTTTTTCCCTCAGTAGAAATATAAATAAATAAAATCACATCTATACATTTGTGTTCTAAGAATTTCCATAAAATAATGATTTATCCTGCATGCTAAAGCACATTTCGGAGAGGATGTAAAACCATAAGAAAGGGCCTCATACTTATACCAACACATTTACCCATACACACGCACTTTTGGTTATGCTGAAGCTTGTGCGTATTACCGCTACCATCATTACGTCATGTGCGGTTATACGAGATTTCAGCGGTTTGGGCACACGGAGAATATATAATCTTCGCCGAACGGTATGTATACATATATATTCGTAAACGCAACCGAACCGCAAAATATCGAGTGGCTTCACGGGATATACACAATGTATACGTGTATATTCTCTTCTGTCGAAAGTGTTTCGCTTCCAAAGGAAAATTTTGACGTTGGCGTGTATATATTCTCTGTGAGAGTGGTACATTTACGTGAAAAAAAAAAAATGATATCTATATATATGTATACATATTTTTGTGGGCACATATCGAATTTATACACGTTAAAGAAAAAACCAGGAGTAACAAAATTAACTGAATAATGTCAGAATATTTGGACTAAAGATATCAAGTTAAAAGTAAAATGAGAAGATGAGAAAATAATGAATGAATCTCAATAGCATGTCGGAAATTAATGAACGTGTACTCAAATTCTCCAATTTTATTCCCGAATATCAGACTGACAATATAAATTTTCATATTCATAAAGTAAACAAAGAGTAATAGACATTACAAAAGAAGAATTTGTTTGCATAAACATTATAATAGCATTATTATTTAAAAATACAAAAATAATATAATACAGCCAATGAATTCTTGGTTGCAGTTAATAATTCTCCATTATTTTCTCATCTTTATTACCTGCTACTTTCTATTCAGTACATTAAATCAAAATATTAAAGAATTATTTACACTGTTGAAGTTGTTATTCATCTTTAATGCACTTTTCTATTTATCCAATATCCTCGACCCAGATATTCAGGAATGATTTTCTAAAGTCAAACTCTTCGTTTATTTTCCATATCCATACACGTAGGTATATATTAAGTATGTACATATGTATATATAGGTGGTATTCTAGTACCTATATGATATGATGAATATAATTACATAAATCGACAGAAGGCAGAGGCGGCTAACGCGTGTCTAATTTCCCTACGAATGTACCAGCGATCGCGGCGGCCTGAATGATTTAACACTGCTAATGTCGTTGGCGAGAGAGTATCGTCGTCGTTGGACTCTTGCGGATAGACGGCGCTTGAATAAACTATACATGCTATTGAAAGTTGACCATTAGTCCAATACACACATACAAATACATCTATAAACAACCAACGTGTTGTGTCCCATTTGATTATTTTTATTTTTCTTCTTTTTCTTCATTCATTTTTTTCCCATATACATTTTTTATATTTCTTTCATTCATTTCTTTTTTCTACTCATTTTTTAACAAGTGTGTCCAATCAGAAAAATGCTTTATGTTTATTTCGATTATATAAATACTCAATGAATAATAATAGTTATACAGGATCAAAAAAATATCGCGCAACACAGTGGGATATATATATATATAATAGTAATAAATTGATCGCCCACAGAAGACCACATTGAACGGCCATTAGCCTAATCACCTTCATTACATGGAATTAATATGCAAATACGTGGAAAGATGCGTTATTTATATATCACATTGGTGTATATAATACACCCGTGAATCCACCCATACAAATACGTAGGGTATGGGTGGATTCGCCGCAACATATGTCACCCAATTAATTATTCTCATGTGTGATAAAGTAAACGACGTGTTACCATATTATATATAAACTTTATCATATTTTTTTCAACACAATTTTTTTTATGCATCTACGTATAAATAAACTTGTGAATGATGTATGTGAGACCGTTTGGCAGAACCACGACCGTGTGTATATGTATTTATTTATTTTGCAGTGAGGCGTATGTGATATAGATATGTGAGATTGTAAATGCTGTTCACGCACACGCGATGACGATGAGCATTGGGGTAACGAGAGTTGGATGAAGCGAAAGCTCTTGATATTGAATTGAAGCACGTGATAATTTATACCCGAGGCGCTTCACCACGTCCACCGTCTTACCTATACTTCATACATTCACCGTCTCCTGCGGTAGACGCGTGAACGCGAGCGCGCCAACGTGCGTTTATGGATATATAGTCGTAAAATGACCATGGAATAATTTGTACATGCAAAACAGCGTCACGCTTCTTAATTAAACCAGTAGAGTTTGAACGGTATTTTTCAATGGAATTATTTGCGAACTGAGATTTATTTTTTTTTGTTTCTGTTATTTATTTTTTTTCATTTCTACCCAAAAGATGTATGGTCATATAGATATGTGTAGATGATTGTTATTAGTTAACGGTTATAATTTGATTTTCATGACGCATATAGAAATATATATGTGGAATAAATATATATGTGGAGGTGCCGAATGTCAAGTGATGATCAAAGACGCCGCGTCTTATTGTCCGGCACGAGAAGACGAGCCCCGCAACTGATGCGCGTTGATGCCTTGTGAATGAAAGCGACGGAGGCAACAAGCGAGAATGATGTCAAACGCTATAACTGTTGTGAATATGTATAATTTTAAATGTGTATTTATTTGTGTGTTGTGTATTTATATATATATACGTGTGTCTGTGTGTGCGTTGGATATCTCGAGAGAACAAAAATGAAAATGAAAAAGAAAGAAAAAGAATCGCTTTTAAAAAAGGCGTGAACAATATATACGAAAAATGAGACAATAAAATATGCTGCTTTCTCGGTTTATTCTGCTCGCGCGTGTCATTGGTCTCGTTCACACTAGTCTCGTGCATTCTTCGTGATTTCACTGTTTTTTTTTTATTTTCTCATTAACTATTGCACGCATTGTGTGAATACGTGGTCAGAAAATAAATAATTGAAATATGATTCATGAAATTTCGAGTCGTAGAATAATTTCGAACAATGACATGAATGTATAATTATATTAATTGGAAATTTTGTTTATTTTTTCCTTTATTTAACTTCAAACAAAATAATTTTGCTGAAAATAAATACAATGATTAATATTCTTCATGAATTGTAATTGAAAAATCTTCGGAAAAATTAAATATGACAAATTGATCAGGAAATTCTCAGATTTATTTTTTAGCTGCAATTATTTTTTTTCTTGATGGTGATTTAAACGTTATGAAACAAATGACCATTTTTACTTCACATAAATTGATTTTTGATTAAATTCCTATGCAAATATGCCAATTATCAAAAATGAAATGAGAAGTTCGACCATTTACATCACTACAATGAGGAATGAAAGATAATTTCGGGTCTGTGTCACGAATGAAATTTCCCAACGTGAATTCTTCATTCACATCAAGTGCCACAATTGCCACAAATCGAATTCACAGAATTCGATTCATACCTATTCTTCTTATAAACACAAAAGCCACAATGACATGAAAATTACAATTCCAAACAGCGCACATTAACCACAAGCTATACAAATACATAAAATGTATAATATAGAGACATGGACATATATATATTTATTCACATAAGTCGGTGCGTCAAAGTATGTATAAAGGCAGTTGACAAACTGTTAGAGAACGAATGGTGTGTAATGCCAACAATTTAATAATTTTTTTCTTTCCATTTAATTCAAACGTATCTTTATCGTATGTGCGTGCACATATTCGCATATAATAGACACGCGGGCACGCTCGCGCAAACATTCAAGTGCATATCTTGTGCATACGTATACATATACACGAGCAAATCAACTTGGCATAGTTGAGGTGGAATAACACGCGAGTTATTAACGTGCCATTGAATATAACGCATTGGTTATGCGCTAACCTCAGACACGCGCGTATGTTTTAAATGCTCACGGGGATGCAACGCGCAGATTCATTGATAGCATACACGTATTTGTATGTGTGCATGTAAATGTTGGTGTCCCCCTCTCGTCTTCGTCGCGCGTCACGACATAACCAACAGCGGATGTTTACCCGCGGCCGCAGCTTGGAAATATAACAAAACAAAACATCGTTTTGAAATTTTTAAATATAAAATTTAGTTGTATTTATTCTCAGAATTTTTAATATCATTCATTTATTCTACCGTTCTTAAATTTCTTTTTTATTCACGTTATTTTCTTATTTTTTAAAAAGCTCTCGAGACTCTTTTCTGCTCATCATGCTGCATTTCATTTATTTTTTTTTATTTTTTTACTTCACGTATACAACTCTGACGTCTTTTTACTCGTCGAAAATCCATCGCGAATAAGCTCTTGATGCTTGCGCGCGCACACTAGTTGCAATGTATAGTTCAACATAAGAAGATTGAAAGGCCTGTGCAATAAATGGACGCTGCTAAGGAAGATAGAGAGTCTTGGAGTATAATACCGCGCATACAGTGGCAGTGTCTCAGTATATATATAAATATATATACATGTGCTTGCTTGCAACTAGGATAGCCATCTTTTATGCACTTTTATACGCTCACCATACACGCGACCTATAGGCTATGTGTTTTGGCTATCTGTGTGGACATTTAGCATACACCTTTAAGGTGCACTGTTACAACGTCACAGTATGTATAACCATATGCACATAGGGTGGGGACATACATATATAACGGGTATGACACTCTATCATCGTGTATACAAAATGAGCTTTTGCATTTGTAGCCTAATTCACTCGTCATACATATGGCGGTCTTGAGAATTACATTCAACTGCAGTAGAATAATTCAACGTCCAACTGTTGTGGAAAACTGAATAAATGAAACGAAAAGAATCACATGAATGAAAAATATATTTATATTTATATATATAAATGTTAAATTTAATTGCCTTTTTTCTCCGACTCTTCAGGTTTTTTCCTTCTTTTTCTTTTTCCCCTTTTTTTGTTTGTTTTCGTTTTTTTTTGTTTTTTTTTCATTTACCAACGAGCATCTCCAGTACAGGAACTACCCGGTATAAGCGAGTGCGAGAACCACCTGGCCGTCCGTATTTTTCATTAACACGCTGTAAAGCCTCGGTATGAATAGGTAAAAGCCGAGAGTGGAAGAGAGTTGCAATGTGTGTACACATATATCTATGCGTGTATATATAATGTTTAATATGTGTTTGTATGTGTATGTGTGTCCCACCAGCGGCGACGGTTGGCTCGCGCGGCCCAGGCATGGTTAAAACGCCTCGCCGTTATTTTGCCGAGATAACGGCAACGATGAAGCCAACGTTCCATTAAAAGGAAAAAAAAAAAGAAAATAAAAGGTGGAACAAGAAAAAATGAATGATGAAGAAGAAAAAAAGATGATAGAAAAAAAAAATTGTCTATCACAAACTGCCTCTATGTTAGAGCAGAGGAGAAATAGTTTTATATGTTGTGGCATAACTCTGTCATGGTGAATATTTGCTTAGTGTGTCATGGGAATATTGTTTTACCATCGTCAGAATTTTATTTATTCGCTTTTAATTTGCATTGTATCATCATTCATGTATGAAATTCCTTTCGTTTCTTTCTGCTTGGTTAAAGTTTTAATTAATTGTGGTAAGACAAATGTCTGTGAGCTTTTGTAATTAGTTCGTTTTCTGTAGGAGAATATATTTGACGTTTTTTTTTTCTTTGTCGATGAAGTTGTTTTTGGATTGCTGCCCATTTCGATATTTGGGTTATTCCATCGACGCTGTTAACGTTTGTGGTATTTTAGGAAATATGAATATGTCAAAAAATATTGATTTTTCATGAGGGACTTGAGATTGGAAAACAGCTGAGTTTTTATGGACCCAGTCTGCTCAACTGAAGTGATATTTTCAAAGTTTGTCTTGTTATTTGGTTTGATGAAATAGGAGGAAGTATTTTTCTTCACATTAACCTTCACTATGTAGACGTAGTGAAGCGATCTGATCAACCAATATTGACTATTGGAATGTTACTCGTTTTATCTCTAGAAAATTATGACGGAAATAATTCCTGTGACAAATTTACAAAAGATAAAATAATATTTAATGGTGGGATAATGATTTATGAATTGATTAAAATGCAACTAAATCTCTCAAAAGATTTATTATATTAATTTCTTGACATAAATAAACAATCATTCACCTTTTATTTTATCAATAATATTTATTGTTAATAATCCGAAATGAAAATTCAATTAAATTATTCATTAAATCATTTCTTGTTTCATCAAATTCCTTCAATTACTTCAACAATCTTCTTGTTATTAAAACATTCAGTTGACAAATGTTGATCGAGATGTACGAGTTTCACATTCTCCTTTTAATGTTGATAATAAATCATACCATCACCCTACATAAATACAATAACCTCTCCCAATATCATAATTCACAACTTTCGAATTCTCTACATGTTAAAAGCCATTCTAATCACCAACACTCAATTTCCATATTCTAATATATCCCATAAAGAAAAAAAAAAACCTCCCATTCACATCCAATATCTGAAATAAAATATCGTATTTTGAAGCCACTCAAAATATATATAGAATATTCAAAGTTGAACGTATGAATTTCAACTGTACCCATCAAGAGTGTCCTCTTGATGTGAAATAAACGTCTGTTACATACAGAAAGGAGAATCATCACGCAGGGCCACATGTTTTTTCTTGCCTCAACTCCGCCTCTTCCGTGGCTTACGTCGTCAAATGACGAGAAACGCTCAAGAGACTTCCGCCTTTTGCGATAGCGAGGTATAGAGAGTTGCATCGATGTAAGTGTTCACCACCAAACCCAAAGTTCCTCTCACTCAGTCAATACATATATGAATATATCTATAGATATGAAATACAAAGTATCCATACATACACACCAATACATAGTCAACTTGTCGACTCTACAGTCGCATTGTGGGAACGCGAAGGAAATTCCTAACGGAATCTGTGCGCGTCTTTGTCGAGTGTCGACAACACGGGGCGTCGAATCGGTTAACGAGCCACACAGAATCAAGAAAAAAAAATGAATGACTCGGATATCCGCTAGATGAGGAGAGAAAGAGAAAAGACGAGAGAGGCGTTTACCTGAACAGCGAACTCATGATTGTGTTGGTATGTGGGAGAGAAATCGATGATTCACCATCATGAACATTTCGTCGACGAATATTGTTTAAGAAGGCAACGGCCGTACATTTTTACCCTGAGCTCTCGCGCACTCTTCGCAACGTCATTCAGTGAATATTTCACCTCAACTCTATTTCGATATGTATATAACTTGCGTCAGCGGTATAAAAATTCCTGTGGTACCCAATCTATGTATTGTATGTATACATAAAATTTCTTCGATCATTCGATTGTTCTACCGATTGCGAGACTCTCCTATATACTGTGAGAGAAATTGAGTATTGGCGTTGGATTGTGTGTGAATGTGTATGGGTGTGATACAGTCGGAACTGCCGCGTGGCCCCTTCGATTGATTTACGAAGGGAGAAGGAAATGAGAGAAAGACGAGATGTATATACACGTGTATATGTATGTTATATACACGGGCGTGTGCGCGCAAACACCAAACGAACGAACGAACGAACGACGGTAAATCTTTGTCCGATTGACACGTGTGAAATGCGCCAGCTAGCTACTCGCTCTCAGAGTACAAGAGGGCATTTGGCTTTGCTTTGGCTTCGCGTCTCCTTTGGTCTCCGCTCACACTCTCGCTCATTCTCTGTTTTCGTCCGCCTCACAAACCCATCTAAACCCCGTCAAGGTGAAACGTTACGCGAGCGCGAGCACAGGGGGCTTTTGGTATATATACAACTTGTGAGTGCGTGGCGCGACCCCGGGTTGCCTACAAACCCATAAACTTTATCTTCAATTTCAGGCGAAATCGATTTGACCCTTGACAGCGTCCAAAAAAAGCCTCGTACTAATGAAAAAATACCAACGAGTGAGGGGTCATTATATGAGCGAAGAGTAAACGACAAAGAAAGAATGGAATAAGAGTAAAGTATCCTTTGACGCTTCTCAAAATTATTTGAATATACGATTGTGTAAATTTTTTGTTATTCTTCCTTCACAGTAAATCGTGAATGATCATGAATTTTACAATAGTTCTAACAAAAATTCATTTGAATATAATTTTTTTCCATGTCGAATAAATATTAAAAATTCAAATGGCGACGAAAAAATAAAAAAAGGCAAAGTAGAATATAAAAAAGTAGAGGATTATATCTGTATATTGAAGACGGAGTTGAGCTGTGCCAACAAATATAATGGCGTGAGCAATGCCTGAGGCATCGTCCGTCTCTCGATCGTCATTTCGAATGACCTCGCCAGCTAAATGAGCTTCTATTCAAAATTAGCGAACATTTTGATCGATGTCTCTCGCCTTGGCGCATCAGCACCGCCCAACCGGCCATTCTCACACATCTATCTCTTCCTATCTTTTTAAATATATATATTGTTCCTTTTCTTCAACACTATATGGGTGTCAGGTGGGAGGGCATCGACGCCTTTGAAGGGCATGCAGAGAGATGAGAGCGCAGACGTGACTTTTTCTGTCGGCTGGCAAAGCGAACTGGCCTCTATGGCTGCGGGTATACATCCGATAAGGAGTCACTTTCCAGACTCGTCTTTTCCTCACTCTTTTCAATTTCTTTCTCTCTCTCTCTCTACCATCATCGCACTCTTTTTCAACTTGTTTCTCCTCATATGTTATCCAAGAAAGCACATCATCCCTCATCCTAATCATCCAATGTAGCATTGTGAATTCCACCAAGTCTCTGATGTACATATGTACATATTTATTCTTATAAACATATTCTACACAAATATATTTATGAATGTACCACAGTATATTTATATATATATATGCTCGGCAAGTTGTGATCTCTGTCACTACTAGCGATACATGCATATACAAACGTAAATCGTTCGGGTGCTACAGCGATCCCACCGATGTATACATGGGGCGAAGCGCGTTCCACTTGGGCCGGTTCGCGTGGGCACGAGAACGCGCGCGCGAGACGACGACGACGACGTTGACTATGGGCCCGGGAAGAAAATAAAGCACCGCTGCAACAGTCAAAGTATGTTTCGCTAGTGTCGTCGCGAAGGAAAACATCCGCTCGGTTATAGAATGACAACATCACTAAATCATAATACAAAACCTTTTACCTCATCCTCTGTTTATCCACCGCCCATTCTCCTCGTCTTTCTGACTATACACATCGATATATTTACATATACATATACATGTATATATATAATTTACTATATATATGTACTTTTATATAAGTATAAAATACCAGAGCCCAATTTTTTCCGCTAAAGTAATAGACCTCGTGCTCAGAAGATGACAATATCGTGTCGAGGAAAATCGGTATCGGGACGAATCGCACCGACGAGAGAATATCGCTACACTTTATGTATATATATATATTTATTGATATTTATATATACCTATACCCGGAACTTTCCGCAGTGTCCTCGCACACGGACCAACGGTATATAACAGTCTTCGACTTTAGATCCCGCCTGGTAAGCGCTCAACAGAGAGAGCTGTTTGCATTATTCATAACCAATTCCCGAATCCCAAACTCGAAAACGAACCGCTCGACCGACGTCGCCGCCAATACCCCTTTTGCCCTTTTGTCTCTTGCTCTCTTCCTTTTACTTATTCTATCCCGCTTCACATATATATTCTTTACGCCTACTATATAGGATATAAGCCGACCGGCATGGTGAATAAGCTCAGCGATGTTATTATTCACAACATATCAGAGGCCACAAGCACCGCAGTAGCGCGTGCGTGCACTCGTTGACATGACTCGAGTGTTGAAAATATCACATCGTGTGCCAAAAATCAGAGTATTCTAATAGGTTTATTATATGTCTAATAGCTTTTTCATAACGCATTTTATAATGTGACAGTCAATTGAAGTGAGAGTGAAGGCAAATTTTCTTGTCTTGATGAGACTAAGACGGTTGTTGGGGGGGGGAATAGAGAAAAAGGTGACGTTAAGAAAGCAGGGTGACAGCAGTAGAGTGTATGAAATCAAGCAACCAAAAGTCAAAAGACGACGTACACGCAGTGCGGTGATCGTAAAATAAATCACATCTTTGATCTATATTCAGACTTGCGCGACGCAAACCTTTTCATTTTACCGCGCTATGCAACTATCTATCTCGCTCAGTCCTTTTCAAATACTATCTTTGTGCCTTTTCGCGCTTTCTTGGCTTTTATTTTTTTTTTCTTTACATTCGTTTTACTCCTATTCGTATTCGCTTCGGTTACGGTACGAGACTCCAGTTTACATTGCAAGAAAGAGTTCATGCTAGTGGACTGATGCCATTTGGAAAAGCCTACACGCGACTCTGCCGGAAATTTGTCTTTGCCATAGTGCAATGATCTTTACTGTAACATCTGTTTATTCAATGTTGGGTATACGAGTTTATATATATTTTACGCATTTTATTCTTCATTTTGTGTATGTTTTTCTAATCGAATTGGAATGTTGTGAATTCATCGAGTCATTGATCGTGTTCAGATATGAATTCAGTAACTTAAATGATTTTATATTTAATTCTTACAATATGAATTCTTGAAAAATTGACTGCAATTTTAAAAAAAGCAAAGAAAATGTCTTAAAATTTTGCATTCAATCTCTTATTTTCACACTGCGTATGTCATTTATATTAAACTTTTTTATATAACTGATAGACATCAAATTACACAATTTAATTAAACAGAACAAAATATAAAGTTGAAAAGTTTTATTCCTAAATTCATCTCTATTTATGCAACGAGGAATTAACCAATTCCCTTCTGAAAATTAGTTGCGGTATTTTCTCATGACATTTCACAAACAAACAAACAAAATCATCAACAATCGAATAACCATGAGAAAAAAAAACCAATACAATTTAACCATACCCAACTCAGCAAATACAAAATTACAAACTATTTGTGTCAGCTTTCATGTCACGTTTCAATATCCAATTTTTTTTTTTTTGGTTAAAATGACTCACGTCGATCCCATACTCAATAATAATTTCAATCTCTCAAGATATTTATCCAATCATCATACAATATTAGTCATATAATGAACACGAAAAATGATATTAAACAAATATACCCTATAAATTAAACAATGACGTATCATTAAGTAAAAACATACCTTTTACAAGTGTTCATACGTATATGGTATCGATTCGATGTTAAATGTTGTCATTTTAATATTGCTCACGCCTTTTCTCCCATACTCAATATCCATAAATATATATACACAAACAAATACACCAATATAAACACTCAATAAATTCGTCCTCATTGTATTAATAACATACACACACTCACACATAAAAAAAAACCCATATTAAAAAACATCTCTCCCCATACCGCCCTCTCTATGTAGTATTTATAATACGTGTAGAAGTCTCGATTTCATCAGCGTGCGGTACCCCACCTCCCCTTCGACTTTAACCCACCAAATATATCTATAGATATCCGCACTGTACACACACGACAAGACACTGTCGACCCACGTTGTCGTGTATTTTACCATTGTATACACAATGTATATCCGGGCTTTTAGGCCAGTCGAGTGGCTTGTCCATTAGTATATGAGAAGCCAACCAGCCGTAGATAAAAATCCAACGGGGTATGATGAGAAAGAAAAAATAGACAATAAAAAAAAAAACGAAAAAAAAACGAAGCAATGAAAAAAAGTGAAAGAATAAAAAGTTAGAAGATGAAGATGAAGAAAAAAATGTATGAAAGAATAACAAGAATCTTTCGCCGTTGGCTATGAGTATGTTTGGCTTTACTGTTGCTGCTATTGTTATTTTAACCTGGAAATGAGTGAGATCCAAGTGGAGCATTCTGACCTCTATTCTCAACTGATCCATACTACTACCACAACAACCAACATGTAGGGCAATATATATAAAGATATATTACACGCGTGTATATAGAAAATGAGTGAGAGAGTTTGCGAGATGAATTCTGATGATAGCAGAGAGACATACATATCCATATGGTGAGTTAAATCTTCGTGAACTACCTGGAGGTCTTTCTCCCCAAGAGCGACGTTGCATTCACATACGTAAATTTATATTTATATTGTGTGTGTATATGTATTTTGTAGTCAAATACATTGCTAGGTATATGGTTCGTTATCAGCTACGTCTACCAGTTGAAAGACTTCAAGAAGAAAATGTGTATATGTGTATAAATATATGTGTGTGTTGGAGTTGGGCACAGGAACAATCGCCGTGGTGGAAACTCGACACGAGGACATCCACTAGTGCCAACGCTCGAGGCCAGTTCAATTAATACGCGTCCATTGAAAACGCGGGCGGGCATATCCGTGTGTATGGCTGCGGTGGAATCCCACCGCACACATCTCTATAACTATATTCTTACCGCAATCCCATGAATATATATATGTATATGGATGGATATGTGAATGTATTTGTTTGTTTATATATGAGGATGCGCGTTCACTGTGAAAAGGGTAGCATAACCAAGTAGCCCACGACAATAAGCAGGGAAACGTTTTATTAATTACAATGATCCGTCAGTGTCTCCTGGTTTATACTACCATATTAGATGGTGGGACTACTGTTGATGCCACTCCATGATGAACATTTAAATATACAGTGAATGTATGTATTTATATATGTATGTATATACTTTGTCCAAGCCAGAAAGACTTGGAAGATGTTTCTTAGGTTTACCAACGGTATTATAAAGAATGGAAAATGAGAACATCGAGTGCTTGATCTTGGTAAACAAAACCTGATTATCTGGGTTGAAATAAATATGATTGAGCACGAAGAGTTTTCTACAGAATAGTTGTACTGAAAAAAACTTTTATTTTATTCATGTTGCACGATATGGCGAAAGTATTAATGTTGATGTCACGATTTTTCAAATGACAAATTAATCTGAAGGAAATTGAATTTTTTATTTTATTTCTCTTTAGCATATGCGGCAATTATTGCTGACCTAATTTTTAGACAAATTCAACATCTTCATGAATTTATTATTCATCTTTCTCACTAGATGAACATAAAAATTATACTCTTGGTATCTTTCTATTAAGCATGAGAGTATGAGAATGTTCCTATGCACTCAGTAATATTCCCATGCGATTGGTAATTACCCATTATCCTTTCGTCTTAGGTTCACTTTATTATCCATTCAAAATTTTTAATCAAGATATCCGAGTATCAGTTATTAAATACAAATTCTCGAGGCACCTTCGTTCATTTTTTTTTTTAAATATATGCATGAAACGATTCAAACATTTTTCTCGAGAATATTATTCAACGTAATAGAGAGAAGAACGCGAATATAGATATATTGCTCCAAGGATCGTTGGTAAAACGGGACCACCTGTGGAACATGTAGAGAGAGGGCTCCCTCAATGCTCCTTGCACAGTATATACACACATACATGCCCATATATACATCCAATCTTCTTTTTTTTTATTATTTATTTATTTCCGCTCTACTTCATACGCCCCTGAGGGCCAATTCGTAACGATAAATAATTGAATTTCATCATTGAAACTTGATTTAAATATTATACATATCCCAAGATGATATAATTAAAGCACTTTAATGTGGACAAGGATATCAACGTTGAATATGAGATATTAATGCGCAATATGACGTCACTGTTCTATATAAGTTTGTAGAGGGATGATGAAGATCAAGAATGAGAGGAGTATGGGGTAGTGTGACCGCAGACACGACCATATATGGTACGAGTGAACTAATGCGTTTACGATGTCTCTCTGACAGTACATCAAAGTCCAGTTGGTTGGTAGTTGGACAGTACCACCCTGTCTCCAACTACTAAGCTGATCTCATACGACACATATATATGTCTCACATGCTATTGTTGTCACCAAGAGCCATTGCGTCAATATATAGCCCTTTGAGCTTATGTTTCTACGCATGGTGTACTGATAATTCGAACTGCATTCTGACATTGTTCACTCGCTTCACAACCCCGTTCTCATCATCTCATCTAATATATATTTCCGCCTATGAACATCATAGCAGTCGAACGTGGAATGAGTCCGTCAAGTTAAGGGCGGTGAATATTAATATTTTATGTATGAAGATACGATGATGGATTATGTTTCAGTAGGAAAGAGTAATTGATTTAAATTAGGTTATTTGGGTTTGTGGGATCATCTTGGTAGGAGTTGAGTGATTATTTTGATGGAAGTGGAGAATAATAAATGTCAATTTGATTTGGGGATATTTCTGGTTGTGAATAGAATTCTCGTTTTCATAGTGGAAATGAAAATTGTGAATTGAATTTATGTTGGGTGAAATTTAGATTGATATGAATTAATTCTGATTGATTTGAGTGGTCTGAAGAATCATTCACAGTTTAATTCAGGATAAAAACTTCATTGACTTGCAGATTTCTATAGAAAATGAATTATATTTCCTTCTATTTATATTCGAAACGGAAATTTTGGAATTCAATTGATAAATTTGTCCGAATAAATAAAATAATACTAAATGAAATGAAGTGAATAATTATTATTCATTCAATAAAGTTCATTCTAAAATGTCACTTTGAATTCGAATAGAAAATTCGATTTTTCGATTCATATCAATTTTTGTCTTCCAAGAAATATTTATTCAATTACGTGTCCTGTTCAAAGTAAACACTATAAATTTATTATATATATTTTTATGTATTGTGTACACATATACACACATATATCGGTTGGTTATGGGACCTTTGCAAATTTTTTCACGACCCCAACTGTGCGCATGAATCATAGAATCGGCAATGTACGGGATAATCCTTACATATACATAGTAATACCATGAGTGAGGTCATTGATCCATCGATGCGAGATCTTTCCTGGCAGGAGTCACGGCCACCGATGTGCGCGCTCCCCCTCATCGAACGTTTCTTCTCTTTCTTTATATACCATAGACGACGAGTGTACGCGCGGCGGTGCATGTACACATGGACTCGCGCGTCAGGACCGCTAGACGCGCGTGGAACCTTCAGCAAATGCTAAAGAGTAACAGAGAAAATGAACGCGATGATCGCGCGCATCTCAGTCCGAATCGCTATAAAAAAAAATTACCACAAATATATAACGTTTGTGTATATGTGCGGCAGACTCAACACACCAAATGCTATATCCACATCACAAACATTGCGCAAACGGTTATATGCTGCGAGCGGGAAATCTCGTTGTTGCCTTGTCGTGTTTGCGTATAAGTTGTTCTTCTGTATACGCGCGCGACACGACGACGATGCCGTTGATTATCTTGCCGCTGCCGTTTGCCTGTTAATTAGACGATCGGTAATGCTCCGTAAGAACGCGTGTGCAACTCTTCACATCTACCGCATGCTTTCATCGCACACTATACCATGTGAACGAAGACATAAACGCAATAAAATCTAATAAAATACATAAGAATAAATATATGGTTATAATGTTTATGCACAGGTAGATATATAAAGTTGCGCGGGCGCGATGTAAAATAGCGACGGTTTGCGCGACGACTTGAGAGAACTCAACCAGCGAGATACTACATATATATTTAAACATATGTATATACATATAGAGTTGAGGTCGAGAGGAAGCGTGCATGCCTCAGTCGTCCTCGGAGCAGGTGATCACGCCCACACCTGCATACTGTGTACGCCCGCAGAGTTAAAGTGTCACGCACACGAGAGCTTTGCGCGGCAAAAGAGAATCGCATCTGAACTCTTGCGAAGATGAACAAGAGAAGAGTATAGTGGTATATACGAACGAACTAAAAGAGAGAAAAAAAAAGGAAAGGGAAAATACGAAGGTGAAGAAGAAGAGCTATACGTGTAAGATGCCTACGAGGCGCTCCGAATGCGACGACGCTATTTACGCGCTTTGCCATGCGCGATGAAAGCGTCTGAGAAAATGTCGGTAGACTAACTCTCTCATCCACTTCGTATATGTATTATGTGTACGCGAACGATGGTTATATATATATATAACTACGACACTATGTGAAAACCGGTTTAGTGGGCAATACGTACAGAGATTTCACGCTCGTCTTGGAAAACTGCCGCGCGAAAGAATAAAAACATTGGATGGACCGTGAGTGGAGCCCTGTTGTAAAGTCGTAAAGGAACTTCTTTCGTTGTGTATACATTATATATGTATAAATGTATAGGTACATAAGTTGAGTTCAGTTGGCGAGACTCACAATTGTGAACACTTGGCTATGAAAACGCGCGAATATGGTGCGTTGGGCAAACGCGTGTTATGTATGAAAATTATGTCTCGATTCGAGTGTATGTCTGCAAAGTAGGTGTCGACTGTGAATTATTTTTATTGCTTTTTTCCGTAATATTTTTATTGTTTAATATTCTTGATTGTTTAATTATAGCATTTTTCATTTACTTACATGCAAATGTTTATTTTGGTATTTATTTTTGGTTTATTTGTTCATTTTATTTTGTTTCATTGAATTATTTTTTTTTTTTTAGTTGCAAGGACTTTGCCACCCTTTTCTATATACACATGTCCCATCGATTGGGCCGAAAGATCACACAGGAGAGGCTCAGCTCGCAAGCATGGCGTTCTCCCTCGCTAATGAAGCCATACCACGCGTGCGGATCCGATCTCCCTACCTTGATTATTATTCATTCGCGTTTTCCCTTTACTCCTCTACCGCCCTCGTCGTTCAACGTTTGGCGTTGGCTCTCTCGCATGGTCGACATATAGCCATATGGGTCAGACACAAGAGGGGGCCTCTGTTGCTCGCAATTCTTCCTTTTATTTATGCATATGTGTATACATGAGAATTATAAACTCCATTGTAATCAAATGATATACAGAAGGTGGTAGTTAAGTTACAAATGGGGGGGGGGGGGGGGGGGGGGGCCGCGTATAATATGTTGTGATTTGGTTTATTTTATTATTTATAATGGAATTTCTTTTTCTTATGACGATTGGAACCAACGTGAAATAGAGAGGGGTTGCACAGGGTTGTGTCTTGGGTCTGGAAGGGTCTGTTCTGTTATTGGAATATTATTATTTTAATTCAAGAAGGAAATTATTATGTTAAATATATATTTGTCAGGGATTTTAATCAATATTAATTAATATAAATAGAATATTAACGTAATTTTATTCTGAATCGATAAGACAACGATTTAAAATCTATTTTCCAGCCATTCTTTCATGATTTTATCCGAAGAATTACAATAACAACAAACTATTTGATTTTTTTGTTAAAATTCTGCTTGAATTTTCTCTTGACATTTTCCAAATGTTCAAAATGTATGAACAGACCCTTCCAGACCCAAGACACAACCCTGTGCAACCCCTCTCTATTTCACGTTGGTTCCAATCGTCATAAGAAAAAGAAATTCCATTATAAATAGGAAAGGTCGACAAACTGTTTATATCTATTGGGAAGTCAACGAGCTTCTACATAACATGTACGTACTTTTTCGCTCATTTCTCTCTTCTATATATTGTTATATAGCATGAAGTGAAGCCTGCGGGGATTGTGCCAGGCGGGAGACTCGTAAATACCGAAGATTGCCCGCTGACACTTATATAGAATGTAGGTCGTATGGGTCGAGAACAAATATCCACTAAATCTTTCTGGTTACCCGCGAGTGCGCGACGATAATGGCGAATGGGCAAACGCGTATAAAAAGTGTCCACTGGCGCGTCGCGTATAGCACAATATCTGTGTATATACATCCATATAAATACGTCTGTATAGTTAAAGCAAAAAAAAATAAGTTAAAAAGCGCTTGTGGCGAAACCATCTCACCATGTGAGTCAAAATAAATTAAAAAAACTAACGTAAAATCGTTAAACAAAAATACTCTAATGTTTACACAAAATATAAAAATGTCAAATATACATAAAACAAATTTACCCAAACCCAACTAAAATCCAACTTTCATAAACCGCTCGTTAAAAAATTATCATCATCTATGTAATCCTTTACAATTATTTTTCTAAAAATGTGCGCACGCGTACAACAAACGCTGATGAATAAACGTCATCATGTCTGTTACGATGCGCACAAGAGACAGAGCAAGAAAATGATGATAAAGAAAAAAGGAGATGAGGAGAAGGAAATAGCCATGCGTGGAAGACACAGAGACGTATGTGTGATGTATAAAGAAGAACCTCAGGCGCACACATGCGGTGCTGTGGATAGAGCGGACAAAAAAAAAGGGGTCGGCCACGGGATGAGGTATACATATATAGTATATAGAAGAAGGTGGTATAGAAAGACGGAGACATCAAAGAAGGCGACATATCCGTTCACACTCGGCGTGTATGCCCTCTCTTATTCTTATATATATATATATGTGTACATATATATTTATGTGTACATCAACGCTTATATTCGAGTGACTGTGGCAAGCGGATCAGCGGGATCTTACGAAGATGAAGACGACGAAGAGAACGGGCGTTTCACGTTTACCCCATAATGGACGTGTATATACATGTTGGATATGTGAATAGAGGGTCCGGGTAGACTACGCGAATAACACACGCGAGGACTATAATGCGGCTGTAGGCGTCTTAATAAAATGAACTTGTCATTTCGAAACGACCAAGCACCGTCCTCACCCTCTCTGATGACTCTTTCGTTCTATACTCTCTTCGTCTTCTCTTATTTCCCTGTTTCGCTTTATGTCACACCTCACTCACTCGCACTTCTCTATACTGTATTCTGTATTCCTTGGACCAAACGATATGAGTCTGTGCGAGCCCGCATGAGTCGTCCGACACACAACACTCGTATATATACAAGAAGAGTCGCGTCGTCGTGTCGTCGCATGCCAACGCGGTCACACTGACGCATAAACCTACCCTGACTGCCTGAGACTTTATTTATACCTCGTTAAATTAGCACCACTCATCGATCTGCCATAAAGCTTGACTCTTATGTGTATTTCCACGAATTGTCAGTCGCCGCTTAAAGTTTTCTTGTATACCTATGTCTGTTGTGTTATTATATTTATTTATTTGATCGCTTCATGTTGACTGCAAACAGCCAGATGAAAGAACTTGATACAATGTGTTTTATATTATGTACCTTTATTTTTTTTTTTTAGCACTTTTTATTTACTTTTTGGTGGTGAGGTTATATTGTTAAAGGAATTTTTGTCGTTTATACACATCTGTTGATCTTTTGAAGTATGGCACCTTTGTGATATTTTATATTATTTGTTGTTTTATTTGTTGAAGTGACAAATGTTTTGGAGTGATATTGTGTTTGGTCTTTTGGAGACAGAGTTGATGTCGACAGCATATTATTGTGATTCATTTTTGGAATTTCTCCTGAGACTGAATAATGAAGGGGTAGAAAAAAAAATTATTTAATTGAATTGAATGATGACAATTATTGCTGGGAATTGTGAAAGCGTTGGAGATGAATCAGGATTTCAATAAAAAATAATCGATAATCTTCTTAAATATTTTCTTCTTCTCTGCTATTTTTGATATTTAAACAAAAATTGCAAAATTATTATTCACCACATTCAACTACATAATAACTACATTTCTTCATCATCATTGTCCTTTCTCTGGGTCTCGGTTATAAAGGAATTCAAGGTCACGGGGTCGAAAGCCTCTTGGTTCTGGCTATGCATTTTCGTCCAACATATATATATCCACGCTGGTACCTTATCTCTTGAGAGCGAGATAAGTTCCGAGATGGCCGGTGAATAGATGGCGCACACGAATTTTCGCAAATGCAATAAATTATCGTGGTGGCGGTTTGAGTATATGTGTGCGTGCGCTCTCACTCGCGCGAGTTAAACCAAGTGAGCAAATGTGAAAAAAGCACAAAGAGCGATATGGACACTGTTGGTCGTGCAGAGCATATCGCGAGAGGCGGTAGAGAGAAGACAGAGAGCGCGAGCGAAAGGCCAGTCACCCACAAAAGGGCAGCGCGCGAGTATGAGCTCGCGCGCGCTGACTTTATATATATATACATATGTTTAAATATATATATACGTATGTATAAAACCACTTGAAAACGAAAGGGCGGATGGATATGCTAGTAAGCGCTGCGCAAGTGCAAGAGACACGTCGAGGCATTCATCTCATTCAAGGTAGCCTTAAGTTCAGATCAGATAACAAATGTACACTCTCAACGTCTTGGCCTTCTCGACGCTGAGACGGTTTGCTTCGTTTCTCAGCTTATATACATGTACTCTCTTTGCGCACATCCCTTCTTCATATATATATATATATATATTCATCTCTATTTTCTTTCCCATCATCTACATATATTACATCCCTACATTCTCTTCTTTTTTCCATCTTCTATAAACTACTATTATCTTATACATAGAAGAAAAAAAATTCAAGAGCTTGGTGTTCAGCAACTAGTTCCTGAATGTTTGGGTTAAAAATATTACATTGATGTAGTTAAAAAGAATTAGGTTGAGAGGATAATGGAAATTTAGTAACTGTACACAAGATCAGTATATGAGGAAAATTCTATATAGAAATTATATGAAATTAGTTTTCCTTTATTTTTGTTGAACAGTTGTAATTTTTATTTATTCTTCCATTGAATTGTAAGCTGAATCAATATGGATATTACTTTCCTAGTGCTTTGGACATGAATATGAGACAATATTACTTCGCACACAATTTTTTTTCCTACAAATACACTTTGTAAATATCAATTATCTTTTCTCATCACTGTTCTGCTTAAATATCTTTAACCCAGATACTCAAGTACTGCGTAAGAATTCCAAGCTCATTCAGCTTCCACTCGTGCAGCATCGTTCAATGTGTCATATTATTTTTATCATGAAGATGATAAATTTTTATTATCACTTTTTCATTTTATTCGATACGTTTTCATTTTTTTTTTCATCTCTCTTGGAAAACGATGCAGCTATATAAAGGTAATATGGCAATGTGATCGGACTCGACAACGACTCTCGGGACATTATAACCACCGGTGGGACTCTATTACGAGAAAACAGATTAAACACACTGTATATCTGTATGCATCCGTGTACATGCATGTGTGGTGTACACATAGATATATAAACTTATACGATAACCCTTTCGATAAGAGGCGGATCTCTTGCGCTCTGCACGAGAAGTTTCCCCTCATCTTCAATACAAGGTGCCGCTTAAAAACCCAAGAGAAAACCATTGGGGCATCCTTTCAAAGTACAAGAGAGAAAAAGAAATGAAAAAAAAAAAAAAATGTGTTATCGGTGTCTCGTCGCACGGGTCCGCGTTGAAATTCTCGCGACATTCTTTACTGAGAAAAGTAATGGTTTTCGTGTCGCATTAGAGCCGTATCCTTTTTCCAAGCTTCGTCGCGTCTCGACTTGCAAACAGTAAAACAGACTGTAATATATATCTGTATGTATTTAGAGATTGGATGTATGCGGTTGAGGGTGAGAGTCATGATGGGTTTGCAGTGGTTGCTTTCCCTCTGATCTGAAGAGTTAAATTCTCATCCCGAATTTGCCAATAACTGGACCCAAGTTGTATGCATGTATACACAAATACCTTTATATTGGTGAGTTGTGTGTAGTTGATAATAATAACTGATAGACCCTGTCTGTGTGTGTCCAAGCTTTCACCAAAGCTCACTGGTAGTTATATACAATATGTCTCAAAAGTTTGAGCCATCATAGACGGTGATTCGAGTGAAGGTATTCCGACAAAGTGTCTGGCTAAATGGATGAGGACGGGGATGAAGGGTATATATGTAGCCGACAACCAGTATTGCGGAAATATATTTGGGGGATAAAGGTTTCATAGTGGTTAGCAAATATTTGACAGTGTTATGTGAAACTTGGGAAATGTTCTGTATTAATAACGTTAAATGTTGAAGATCGATTGTTAATAATTTGACGTTGACTGCTGGTTTCCAAAAAGCTTCGGTGATTGGTTTAATTGAAATCTGTTTTGCATTACAAATTTGAGTGACAGCACGTCGATAACAATACTTGTCATCATCAGTTTCATTTAATCATGTAAAATCGAATCTCTGATGATATGTTATGTTGAATTTCAATTCGAATTCCTGTTTATTGGGCGTTGGTTTATATTTTTTTTGTCGATTTGGGGGAGAAAAGGGAATGAAAAATTGATTCATCATTCGATTAAAGTACGGATGAAAATTGATATCATTCACCAGTATTTTACGTCACTCAATCTCTCTCTTTAGTTTGGTATTTTCACGTCATTTTGTGGCTGAAATTGATTCAAATTTCAATGGGTACTATCACAATTTTTTCACCTCATTTTTTGTTATACAATTTGGAATAAAAGAAAATTGAAGGAGCTATCATTAGATAATCAGAAGAAGAAAATAATGCATTTTTATTTTTATTGATCGGATAATTATTCATTGTATCTGATAGTTTAAATAATTGATAAAAATCTATGAACATTTCCAACGATTTTGGTTCTCGCATGTTCTCCTTTAATGACCAATCACTACAACATCGATGATGCAAACAGTTCGAGATCTCATCGAAAACACATTTAGCATAATCTGAAAACCAATATAAACAAAAAAAATCCACAATTTCTCAATTCTTACACCAGATAAGAACAACCAATCAACAAGAATCCAACTGTCTTATACGAATTTCGAACTCTAACCCTATCAACGTTCCCATAACCATAAATTCAATGCCATCAAAAAATCATCAGGCCAATTCTCACTATATAATGCCCAAACAAACACACAATGATTGCTCGTTGAATAATATTCAAAAGCTTTAGATACTAAAATCCACATATATATTCTTCACAATACAATCTAAAATAAAAATTAATGATGAACAAACATATTACTACTGTTATTGTCCTATTTTCAATCCATGAGTGACGTTAATTTGATATTATACCTACGCAGAGAGTCTGTAGAGGATATCTCACGATATAAACGACGCAAACTTTTGACGCATGTCACAGAATCACAGCGATAGAGATACACACATATATACGCACATTAGGGGGTCTGACGTCCAATGACATGAACAATTCATATATACGTAGAATACTATACATGAAATGTCCATAGCTATTTACAAGTACAATATACTCGTGTGCCATATAGCATCTACCTTCAACCCATACTGATTTCTCAATATTTCTCCGTCAAGTTAGATGATCATAACGAGCGGTAATGCATTGGCTTGATCGTTTCTCATAGAGCACCCATGACATAGCTATATACTTATAATATGTATGATAGTCTATCGGTACCAATAGATATAACATGGCATGAGAAAAAATAAAAATATAAAAAATAAATATACATCGGCCGATTTGTCCTTTAACCCCGGAACAAATGTCAATGATCAACTTGTGTTGCAGATGACACGCTTTCTCCATTCCTTCTTCATCTCCAACTTCTTATTATTATTATCATTCTCTTTTATCTCGTGTCCTCTCTATTTTCTTTCACAATATAATTCTCTTTTAGAAGCGTCGTGACAATTATATACCGGTACACAAAGTTACAGACGCATGAAACGAGTCATAGGTTTTATATACACATTCGAAACACTGAAAGGAACATTAAAAATGAAGAGGAAATAAAATCAAATGCCATTCTATATACCAAACTCACGCTTCGCTTCGTCTTCTTCATATTCTCCTCGTCTCGTTTGTATCATGAATCATTGTATACCTAAACTAGTGACGTTTAGTGTCTGGAAAACATTTGTCATGTAACTACACAACTCGCGAGAGAGCATCAACCAAGCAAATATGTATATAATATGTTGTATACAAATGGCGCGAGCGGTTTAGAAGGATCACGAGTGCCAAGGCGAGTATCATATTGGAATTTTACGGATGTTGAACGTGTTTCAGGGTAGATACCAATGCGCACATACAAATACACACAGACAACTACGAGCAACGGCTGTAAATCTTCATGATGAGGAAGAGCCAGGGAGAAACTCTGCGTGCACGGACTTTGATTTCTCGTTCAACCGTCGTGTACACATATAAACTACAACTATATATATGTATATATGACACAGTCGATTGGTTCAACTCGCGAAACGCAGTCAAACGAAAAGGACTGCCGAGTGTATGCAGTATCACAAAGTAACAAAAGGATATATACTTCCGACGAGTTTTATTTTATTACATAAACCATTTCATTTTTTCTACCACTCTATCCTCTTTACTGTGTGTAAAATTGCATCAAGGAAAAGAGAAACGTATGGATGGAATAGGAGTATAAAGTGTAAAAGAAATGGTTTGAATGGAGAGAAATGGAAAAAAGCTCGAATGGCTTTGAAAAAAAAAATAGTAAATGAATAAATGAAGTATCGAATTTACGGACAGGTATGTGTCTTATGTATGTGTACAAGGACGAACTTTTGTAATGTGAATTTATACGATGGAAGAAGTGAAGTATATGTATATATGATATAATGCAAATACCAATGGCAGAGTGAAAAATAAGAGATTTAAGAGCTTGTGGACATTTTGTGATCGCTGCGAGAGAGGACACAGTCGGTCGTAAACCAAAGCTACATCTCGGTGCTAACTGAAGATTATACGTTTATAAATCTATATATGTGCGTGAATAATATATATAAATATAGATGTTTGTGTGAGCTCTCGACAAAGTTGCTCGGGATATCGCGGGACGTCCGTTTATTCTCGATATACATCTAAGTTAGGTTGGATATATTCATTGGCGAGAGTGCGCGATCGCCCTTATATAGAGAGAAATAATAACACCATCGTATCGCAAAAGCCTTGCTCACATACACATTTATATATACGTTGAATAGATGGTGAATATAAATGCAAGTAATTCCTGTCGATGATGGAATCGATTATTATCAATGATGTCTATGAGATATTCATCGGTTATTATAATTTTTGTTTGAGGAAATGGTGACCTGATGAGATGAACTTTTTTTTTTCTTTTGTTATTTAACAATGCTATCGTTGAGAGTTTTTGAAAGGCACATTTGTAAAGACGCTGAGATTTCTATGGATAAATTTTTATTATGACTAGCATTTGATTTTTTTGGGAAGTCATGATGGAATGTGAGAAGACGAAAAAGATCATGTTGGAATTAATTGTGGTGCATTTTGAGAGTGATGTTTATCAAGATATTGATAGCTACATATGGCGCGTTCGAATGATGAACATTTATATTCTCTCTTGACCTGATTGGTCAGAAATTTATTTAATGGTAGAGAACGGTAACTCATCAGAATGGTGAAAAATCAAAAATTATAGAATGAGTGAAATTTTATCCTTTCAAGTTAGATTTACGATCTCACCTTTATGCCTGGAGTATTCCCACGACACTTCCAACCATGCACATCTGCTTCACAGATGATAAAAAGAATAATAGAAAGTTGTTGTAAATGGGAAGCAAAGGGTTGTAAAGTTATAAACCGATAGGAAAAAAAATTGGACTTTCTTGTCAATATTTTTCTTGTACCTTCGGGGAGCAACAAAATCCACGAAACGTGTCTTTGAATATATAAATATTTCTCAGAAATATATTTTCACATTTATACAAATTCTCTGTGTTAATAGAAAAATTCAGCCCTTAAGAAATATCTCTTTCCGTATTGTGATTACTTCATTTCCACCAACTTGTAACTACGATCGCTATTAACATGTCAACATATTTAAAATTCACAAGGACATTATCGTGAAACAGGCGAATTCAGTTCATCTCGAAATGTAAAAAAACAAATATCAACACATCAGTCAATTAAACTTTTTCAGAAAAACTTCTGCAACGAAAAAATATTCTAAAATAACGAAATTATTAAGATAAACTGTCCGCCTCGTTTAACATCAACGTCAATGTTACATCCACGGTTCATATAACAACAACCTCAACATAATAACACTGACGAGCTATCATCAATTGTTCCATTCATCATTCCCACACACCCTTTTCAATGCTTTTCGGAATAACCGTTGCACAGTACTATCAATCGTCAGCATTCACCATGTATGATAATGATACCTGTTCTTTTGTTCATGAATCAGTTTAAATGACGTTGTTATAATTTACTTGTACAACGTGAGAGAGAAAAAGTCATATGAAATTAGGATTAATTGATACGTCAGAAAAATACATGAGGGCGTGGTTGATGCAATTATTTCTCAGTGGGCGGGAAAAGTACTATATGTCATATTAGTATGAGAGAAGAGTTGTGTATATGTTGTATATGCATGTACAAAGTGTAACTGCATTTTCCTGGGGGACGCCCGTCCACACAGATAAACAGTGGCTATGTCAGTGCATACATATATATGTGTGTTTTCTGCGGTGGAGAAGAAGGAAATAAGAGATGAAAAAGTAGACAGTAATGTGCAAGCATTGCGCGCGTAACTCGCCCAAGATTGTGCGCACTCTGCGTCAGAAGGCGACGACGTTACTTGCGGGCCTCGGCAACGTCTAATTATCCCTACAGAAAGTTCATCCTCCAATTACAGTCGAGTCACGCCGCTCGTCATCCTCCACGACGTTCCCTCGCCCGCAACTCTCTTACTTATTACTTACTTGTATATATATATATATAGATTAACGTTGAGGAAATGTGAGAAATCTCTCAAACTATTTTGGCAAAACAAAAAGGACAAGAGAAAACAAAAGTAATAATGTCCCTTTTATTCTCATGAACTTTGGCAATTTTTCTTAATCATCTCGATGGCTAAATGGCTTCGAATAAACTCTCATTTGAGTGAAATGGTGGATAGAAAAAGAAAAGAAATGGAAAACGAATAATACAATGTTGAAATGTTTGAAAGACGAAAGAATGCGATTGAAGTGTGCATAAGGCTTTGTAGATATGTGTATAGTGATGTGAACGAAAGGAATTGAGAGAGACAACAAGGGAGAGAAGAGTTTGGGGTGATAAATGGGAATAAGAATTGCTTAGGCGAAAGTGCGAACGGGTTCGATGCCGGGTTGCGGGGAATTAAAGTGAAAAAGTAAGCAAGTTAAAGGATGAGTAAACATGCTTATGTACGTATAAACACATTCACATGAACACAAATGTGTTTGTATATAAAATGTTGATGGCATTCCGCAATAAATGCGTGCATAAAACAGTCGCCTCGAAGTATTTGCTCCCGTTCGCGGTGGTTCGACTTTTTTACCATTGGCTAATCGACCAAATGTTTTTCGTGTAAAACTTTAATTCGATATTTATATATTCTCGTTTTATATTTATGTATCCTTGTATGGCAACAAGATGGAGAGCTTAAGAAAATTATGTTAATTATTAATGAAGAGGAGAAATATTTAGTTTATCTATTTTCATAGTTATCAGAATGTTTTATGTTTATTTGATGAGCAATTAGAACTATTTACTGTGAGAATTATATTCACAAATAATGAACACTTCTAATATTTATCTCTTTTATTATTGCAATATAATTTTAAATAATTAATGCTCTCAAAAATTAATTCATCATGTTCTTATATTCCTTTTTCCAAAAATTACCAATCCTGCTCTACATTTTTAATTTTTTGCCATCGACATCACATCAACATACTAAAACTCTCACACATCTCATCTGGGGTCTGACTGACAACAAAAAGATCATAAGAAATGACTCGTAAATGTCCAACTGCCTTGACACAGCCCATCATGCCAAACTCCCCTATCTAAAATTCCATAATGCATATACACATCCATATGTATATCAAAGTCATACGATCACAAGTTTTATTTCTCATCGAGAATGATAACGATAAATCACCTAACCTAACATCAATCCAAAACGTCTGCTTGCATACATATAAACGTAGCTCTCTCACTCTTCAAAGTCAATCGATCTGCAGTCGATGGTGTCTTTCAACTTTTCTTCCTCTCTCTATCTCGCCCCTCTTCAAGCGAAACCACTCGAGCAAGCATTAATACTCGTCGAATACGGAATATATATATACATCTACATATATTATTTTTTTTCGCTCCTTGGCGAGAGATACATTTATCGCTATACGCGGACCAACGCGTGTGAGGCACCTGATTCACTGGCCTCTTTGTCCCTTAAACCATTTTCATCACCACAGTCTTCCATCGATCAGCTGTATGAATTCTTTCCCGTCGATATTACAACGCAATGCATCTAACGTCCATACATATAATATTGTGTAGCTTATACAAAAGGTACAGACGTTGATTGGCGCGCCTGTGTCAGACCATCACACTGACTGAAGCGATGAAACCCTCGCTAATGAACATCAATTGTTCACCAATGAATCGAATTGTTAATGAATTATATCGTTATGCACCTACACGATACACATAACCATATAATACGTTGCCAGTTCAAACTCGCATCGTATCTATCATTGTCGACTGTATCTCTTAGATGTGCTGTATACATCTTTCGATACATGTTCAAACACGTATGTGTATATAATACATTCATATGTGCAGGAATATATGTATTAGACTATAACACAAATATATGTTATGTGCAGTCACAGCTATCACGTTTTTCCTTTTTTTTTACTCTTTCGAATATGCACCGACTACTATATGTATATATATTGCTTTTTCTTTCTCTTTTCTCTGCTATCGCCAGAATCATTTCTCTCGAAACAATGCGAGTGCATTGCCGCCGCAGATTGTGAGTAATATCGTGAGCTCATATAGCCTTTATATCCACAAACACCTCTAGCTTGGTATAGTATGTGAATGTGTGAGTGTGTGTATAGTGTGAAGTATATACCACCGCGTATGCGCGCTCGCAAGCGACAAAATCTCTGCGAGAATATCCCCCTTTTTTTTCATATAATAAACAGGTATGATCTATGTATCACATATCCGCGTGTATATAGGTGGAATATTGCGCTGACTCCAGTGGCTTTTTATCTTCACCCTGCACTTAAATAGGTTTTATTATTATTGCATTTTCTTTTTCTTTTTTATTTTGGCTGCCGTTATATACTTGGAAATATATTTTGTTGGGTATATATTTATTACATTAAGTTTATAGGGATTTTTAAATGTCAAAATGTAGATTTTTTTTTTGATAAGTGAGAAGTTTTTGGTGTCGAGAAATATTGGAATATTGTTGATTTGTGGTTTGTTTTTTTCACATTCGTTTTTTTTCGGATTTAGGATGAAGATTTGACGATTGTGTTTATTGAGGTTTTGATGGATCGTCGTTTTTCTATTGAAACTCATTGATGAATGGTTGAAAAAAGTGAATTGAGTTTGATATTATGAGTGATCGATGTCAAGGGAATTGATTTTGGTGATATGTGACATTAATATTTGTAAAACTTTAAGATACTTTATTCTGTCAAATTTATTTATATTTTCTCTTTATCTTTATTATAATCATCTTGCAATTATTCATCACAATAACATACATCAATATCAATAAAAAAAATATTGATAAATAAATTTTTTCGAAACTTTTTGGAATAACAACTAAAAAAAATTATGTTAATATTTTCTCACAATATGAATGAAAAAAATCTCACTATTTCATTATTCACCACCTCTTCAAGCCCTCATAGGACTTATCTCAATAAAAACGTCGGTTTCAAAGCAAAACTGCCAATGAAGGTGTGAAATTTAAGTGGTAAATACACTCGGAATAAAGATTTTGTAAAAGATTATGTATTCAGACTTCAATTGCGTGTCTCACGGTCTATCTCGAATCGCGTTTAACCATCAGATGCATAAATTAAAACACCCATAAATTAAACAAGAATAAATATTCAATCGAGTTGAATATTATAAACTTGAAGAAGCTGAATATACGACTCATTACCAATCCCTAATACGTGAAGATATTATATACGATACACCCTTACGTAGGTATTTGAATTAGTAGTTATATATTATTGGAATATGATAGAAGTTAATTTAGCACGTGGTAGGTGTGTCCCAAGGCCGTGAGGTGATACACCGTGACTCATGCACGCCTCTCTTTGTATATTGTGTAGAAGCGCGTGAACAAGTGCGAGTATATAAAGGCCGCGCGCTGAGCAATATAACGTGGGAGACGCACGCCACAGGTATTGTATATGTATGTATAAATACATATACGAAACATACATATATATTTATCTCGACCGCGAATACCTCTAAAGGAGATTATGTATTATCATAGCCCCATTGTATACAAATACAACTACCTACCGTGGCGCATACCTATGTAATATTACAGTGGCAATAGCTGACAACAGTTTTATTGTTAATTAATCGCTGCGTCAATCGCGAATAATATTCTTGAATTGAGAATAAATTTTTCTTATTGTTATTTTCGTTTGTTTATGTATTCCTGATAATAGTTGAGAGAAACACGGAAGAGTATGCGCGAATAAATAACAGATTAGAAAACAATTTTAAATAACTCTGAATTTTCGAGGTTACATTTTTTTAATCAAAGAGGATATTTTTAAAGTGAAAAATATTTTTTATAGTCTGGAGGTAAAGTGGAATAATTATTTCTTACTAGCGATGAACTTTGAGTTGTCGGAGTATTACAAATACTGATATGTACAATTATATTTTATTAAAACTTTTTCAATAACAATTTGTGAACGAGAAAATATGCAGGACCACTTTGAATTTTGGACTCAACTGTTTTGGATTACTTTCTGACTAATTTTAATCTCTACTATATTTTACACCACAGTATTCATGTACTCCCTATCTACATATATTTTTAATCCATACATTAAACCATAATTAACCAAACCTCTCGTTTCTGTATATAAATAGTCACAACGTATATATACGTGATTGTAATTAAAGTTGCGGCGTACATATTACTGTTGATAATCACCGACACGATCTTTCACTTCTACTTCTTCTTCTTCTTTTCCGTTCTCGCCCTCTTTTCTCTTGGTAACTCGTCCTGGGCCAACCAAACCCGAAGATATATCGCATTTATACGTATACGCAGCTGTACACATGTATGCATATACGTGCAAGCGAGATTTAAAGAAGAGAATATATATATGTATATCTTTACCCGTCTCAGCACGTTCACAATCGCTTTGCCGCCGCGTATCATCGACGACTCCATTTTTGAATTCTTCTCTCTTTATTTCTTTTTTTTTCGTCATATCCTCCCACCGACCGCGATTCATTCGCCACTGTTGGATCTCTCAGTAAATCATCTAACGCGCGAGAAACTGCACCTCACTATATATATATATATATATATGTACATGTGAATTCCTTTTTATTTTATTTATTTCATTTCATATTCTCCTCTTTCACTTCTTCTTCCACATGCATATCTTACTCTTTGCTTTCAACCCATCCTTTTTCATTTCTCCACTTCACGGCAATGTCGCGGTCATATTCTCAATCCGGTTCTCCGAAATTTAACGAAGAGTCATTAAATCATTCGGAGCTACAGCGAAAAAATCGATGTCTTATGTATACTTTTTTTTTATTTGTTTGTTATTTTTTATATTTTCTCCTTGCATTAACATTGTATTCGCTTTTTTACAGGTGTCTTAATGCTACTGACTATGAAGTTAATAAATCTGTATATACATCAATGGTGGATATTTACAAACGTCTTGATATTTTATTAATTGATTGCGTGAATACATCAATAATCCTAATCGCTATCGAGTGAATTATAGAGTGTAACTCTCACAAATTATCACAATGTTAGATAATTAATTTTATATCACCTGTCCACTTTCTATTCAACATCTCTTCTATAATGTGTATTAAAAAGATCAATTAATCGTTTTTACTCCAGTTTGGATCTCGTCAATTTCTTAATCACTAAAGTAGATAAATTTTTTCTTAACAGTTTACGCCACAGTGAACAGAAATGGAAAGTAACGCTTTCAATTTCATTCAATATTCTTCGATATGATAAAAATAAAAAACCCAATATGCGACTTAATAAAAGCCCTCTCGAAAGGATAAAAAAATAATCCATACAAGCTTTATGGCACCACCTCTAAGTAGTTTCGAATCCTACAAAAATTAATCACCCCTTGTTTTTTTTTTGAATAAATCATAATATATGGACAGGGTGAAACTGAAACTGAAACAAAAAAAAAAGGAAAAAAAAGAGAAAAAACCCGAAGGCGGTCACAAAAACAAGAAAAAAAATAAAATAAGAAGAGCCGCAATAACAAAAGGCAAATTGGAATGCAAAGCTTTTCACGC